>UESW01003886.1:1313777-1336180 GCA_900491605.1 Calamus simplicifolius | reverse complement strand
GAGCCCAAGCCCACGCAACAACTTCTTCGTTGAGTAAAAACTGTCTGCTACAACATTATCATTTGGCAAAAATTTCTTGATTAACCCAGCTACAGAATTGAACGCCTTTTCTGATAATCGATGTTCTGCCTTAATATTCAACAACCGAGCAGCTGTAGACAACTGGGAATGACCCTCACAACCAGGATACAATTCTTGATTTGCAGCACGCAACATATCATAAAATTGTTGTGCATCTGGATTTGGTTCTTCCATAAATGTATTCTGATTGAATTCATTACCCGATGCATTCATCACCATTTGTTCATATGTGTTTAAATTCACAAATGGTTCATCTACGGGAATTGACTCTTGTTGGCCTATAACAGCTGCTGGAATTCCTCTGGTTCACCATGACAGTACCAAACATAGTAATCAGGAACAAACCCCTTTTACACAAATGCACCTTAACAGTTTCACATCTCTGTAGGCTTTATTCTGACACCTGTGGAAGTTGCATGGGCACCTAATCCTAGGCCCATCCATCCATTCAGGTTGGCTACATGCAAATGCGATAAATTCTTCCAATCCATTCAGAAAATCTGGATTAAGCAAGCCATCTTTTATCCTTGCATACATCCACGAGCGAGCCCCGCTCATTTTTGACCGACTTATACAAAGTCTGGTAAACCATTAAAGGAAACCACAAAATAAAACTATATTAGTATTACTAAATATATAACTAAATTATTTCTTTCACAACTAAGGTTAATAACAACCATTTAAATCATTTATAAGTAAACCAATTTTTTTTAGGCAACTAAGGTCCCTACCATGCAAGGGCGGCCACGGCTACGATCCTTGGCGTGCTAGCAAGGACCGAGGCACAGGTTCATGGCTAATGCTAGGGCTTGAGTTGGGTCGGGCCGCAAGGCGGTCCGTTTAATCATGAGACTTCACAAGCATTCAAGTGTCCTAAATTAATTCTACCTTCACTCCATGTCTAAAAGGTAAGGCCCTATCCCATTCAAGAATATTTTTTGTGATATGTTATTCTGCTATTAATTATCATCGATCGGTTACGTTGAAATTTCGGCAGCATTTCCCCATATGTTCTCCTAAATGTGTGGCATATAAGCCACACTAGGAGAACGTATGAGCAAATACAAACCGCAATCTCACCCAACGATGATTAATAGCAGACTAACATATCGCAAAAATATTCTCAAACTGTCCACCAGGACAATTTGAGAATTTGCAAGACTAAGGCTTACAAATTCTCAAACGGGTCTAAAGGTTATAGTGCTGTGATTATGGAAGTCCGAAGACAATCGAACTTATGCTTGTTATTCTTAACTTCTTGTCAATTATACATATATCTATACACTAACTTTTTAAGATTATTGTGTCAAATACAAATGTTTGTGAAGACTAAAATGTAAATCATTGAAACTACTAATTTGTTGCTGGAAATTAAATAATATACAACAAGACTTTTTATTTAGCATTACATAATTAATGCATCATTCAAGTTTGCAGCAGAATAAATAATCAAGACATAACAAATGTAAATAAGTACAAATGCACAAATACTATTGCATAAACATTCTGCTTAAATTAATTATTGCATAAAATTATGCAAATTAAATAATAATACAACAAGACTTTCTATCTAGCATTACAAATATTATTATAATCAAGAGTCTATCCCAAACAAATTTTTTTTTTTTTTTTGGCCACCGTGGTTTTGTGGCCGGACAAGAAAAAGGGGGGGGGGGGGGGGGGTTGTTTTTTTTTTTTTTGACAGTGGCCTGGCCACCGTGGCCACGGCCACGGCACGGCCGTGGCCGGACAAGAAAAAAAGGGGGGGGGGGGGGGGGTTCCCCCCCCCCCTTAAAATTTTTTTTTTTACACAGTGGCCTGGCCACCGTGGCCAGGCCACTGCCGGCCACGGCAGCGGCCGTGGCCGGACAAGAAAAAAAAGGGGGGGGGGGGGGGTTCCCCCCCTGTTAAAAATTTTTTTTTTTACAGTGGCCTGGCCACCGTGGCCAGGCCACTGCCGGCCACGGCAGCGGCCGTGGCCGGACAAGAAAAAAAGGGGGGGGGGCGGGGGGGTTCCCCCCCCCCTGTTAAAAATTTTTTTTTTTGACAGTGGCCTGGCCACCGTGGCCAGGCCACTGCCGGCCACGGCAGCGGCCGTGGCCGGAGAAGACGGCCAACGGCCGTGGCCGGACAAGAAAAAAGGGGGGGGGGGGCTTCCCCCCCTGTTAAATTTTTTTTGTGACAGTGGCCTGGCCATGGCCAGAAGACGGCCACGGCCGCGGCACGGCCGTGGCCGGACAAGAAAAAAAGGGGGGGGGGGGGGTTTCCCCCCTGTTAAAAAATTTTTTTTTTTTACAGTGGCCTGGCCACCGTGGCCAGGCCACTGCCGGCCACGGCACGGCCGTGGCCGGAGAAGACGGCCACGGTCTTGGCCGTGGCCGGAGGAAAATTATTAAAAAAAGAGAGGGGCTTACCTTGGTCGAGAGAAGACGCCGGAGTCGGAGGAGAACGCCGGGGAGCCGGAGCACCGGAGGCGCCGGAGCGCGAGGTGGGAGCCGGAAATTTTTAGAGCACGGCGGCGGCTAGGTCAAGACGGGGAAGAAGAAGAAGAGAAGGCGGCTTATATATAAATTATTAGCGACGCAATAATTTGCGTCGCTATAGGTCGCAATATTTTTTTTTAAAATTTATTATGTATTAGCGACGCAATAATGCGTCGCTAATCCATCGTTAATCTAGTTTTATTATAATTTTATGAAAAAATAGCGACTCAAATAATTGTCGCTAATGCGTCGCTAACTTGGCGCCAATATCCGGCGGAAAAATTATTTTTATTTTCTAGGATTGCATCGCTAAGGCGTCGCAATTTTTTTTAATATTTTTAATTGATTAAAATAATAACTTATTACAATAATTGCGACGCAATATGCATCGCAATAATTTTTAAATATTATAAGATAATATTTATAATTTATGATAATAATTGCGATGCAAAATTGCATCGCAATAATTTTTTAATATTTAATTTATATTATTTTTAAAAATATTAGATGCAAATATGCGTCGCAATATTTCCTTTTTTAATACTGCTGCGACGTCGCAATGCGTCGCTAGCTAATTAAAATAATTGCGATAAAAATTGCGTCGCAATATTTTTATAATTTTTAATTACAATATTTTTTAAAAACATTGCGATGCAACTTATGCATCGTATTAATACTAAAAAAAATTATATTTACTAAAAATAATTGCGACGCATACATTGCGTCGCAATATTTGTTTATTTTTTTTCTAAAATGCATCGTGACGGCGTCGCAAAATTTTTTAATATTTATTAATGATAATATTATAATTTATGATGATAATATGACGCCTTATTGCATCGCAACCATTGATCGATACAATTATATTTACATTGCGACGCATACATTGCGTCGCAATATTTGTTTAATTTTACTTCTAAAATGCGTCGCTACGACATCGCTTTTTAAACTTTTTCATAACTTTTTTTTTTGAGTAATTATAAGTGATCCGACGGTTGCGATCGATCCAAGCCATGATCGATTCGACGACGATCCGACGGTTGCGATCGATCCCATGATCCCGATCGGCCACGACCGATCTCGGACCGTTGCGATCGGTCCGATCGGCGACGATCCAACGGTTGCGATCGATCGAAGCCATGATCCCGATCGGCCACGATCGATCTCGAACCGTGGCAATCGGTCCGATCGGCGATGATCCGACGGTTGCGATCGATCCAAGCCCTGATCCCGATCGGCCATGACGATCTCGGACCGTGGCAATCGGTTCGATCGGCAACGATCCGATGATCGTGATCCGATCGGCCACGACCGATCCAGACCGCAATCCGTCCGATCGGCGATGATCCGACGGTTGCGATCGATCCAAGCCATGATCCCGATCGGCCACGACCGATCTCGGACCGTGGCGATCGGTCCGATCGGCGACGATCCGACGGTTGCGATCGATCCAAGCCGTGATCCCGATCGGCCACGACCGATCTCGGACCGTTGCAATCCGTCCGAGATCGGCGACGATCCGACGGTTGATCGATCCAAGCCCTGATCCCGATCGGCGCGATCTCGGACCGTGCGATCGGTCCGATCGCGACAATCCGACGGTTGCGATCGATCCAAGCCGTGATCCCGATCGGCCACGACCGATCTCGGACCGTGGCGATCGGTCCGATCGGCAACGATCCGACGGTTGCGATCGATCCAAGCCCTGATCCCGATCGGCCATGACCGATCTCGGACCGTTGCGATCGGTCCGATCGCTGGCGATCGACGGTTGCGATCGATCCAAGCCCTGATCCCGATCGGCCACGACCGATCTCGGACTGTGGCGATCGGTTCGATCGGCGATCCGACGGTTGCGATCGATCAAGCCTGATCCCGATCGGCCACGACCGATCTCGGACCGTGGCAATCGGTCCGATCGGCCGATCCGACGGTTGCGATCGATCCAAGTGCGATGCCACGACCGATCTCGGACCGCGATCGGTCCGATCGGCGACGATCCGACGGTTGCGATCGATCCAAGCCTGATCCCGATCGGCCACGACCGATCTCGGACCATTGCGATCGTCCGATCGCGACGATCCGACGGTTGCGATCGATCCAAGCCCTGATCCCGATCGCCACGATCGATCTCGGACCGTGGCGATCGGTCCGATCGGCGATGATCCGACGGTTGCGATCGATCCAAGCCCTGATCCGATCGGCCACGACCGATCTCGGACCGTGGCGATCGGTCCGATCGGCGACGATCCGACGGTTGCCATCGATCCAAGCCCTGATCCCGATCGGCCGACGATCGATCTCGGACCGTGGCGATCGATCCGATCGGCGATGATCCGACGGTTGCGATCGATCCAAGCCGTGATCCCGATCGGCCACGACCGATCTCGGACCGTGGCGATCGATCCGATCGGCGACGATCCGACGGTTGCGATCGATCCAAGCCCTCATCCCGATCGGCCATGACCGATTCCAGACCGATGCGATCGGTCCGAGATCGTGACGATCCGACGGTTGCGATCGATCCAAGCCCTGATCCCGATCGGCCACGACCGATCTCGGACCATGGCGATCGGTCCGATCGGCGACGATCCAGGGTTGCGATCGATCCAAGCCCTTATCCTGATCGGTCACGATCGATTTTGGACCGATCGCTATTTAACATAATTAATTTTTTTAAATACATTGCGACGCAAAAGGTTGCGTCTAATTTTTTAATATGATAATTATATTATATAAAAATTAATTTTAATTATAATAATTACGACGCAATAAGTGCGTCGCTATATTAAAACATAATTTTCCTAATTAATTTTTTGGTTTATTGCATCGCTAATGCGTCGCTATTTAACATAATTAATTTTTTAAAAATATTGCAATGCACTGTGTACGTCGCAATTTTTTTCTCATATTTATACTTATAAAATTTAATTTTATTTAAAATAATTGCGAATGCATTTATTGCGTCTCTAAATTAAAAATAATTTTTCTAATTTTTTGATTTATTTCGTCGCTATGCGTCGCTATTTAAAATATTTAATTTTTTGAAAATATTGTGACGCACTGAGTTGCGTCGCAATATTTTTTTCTAATATTTCTACTTAAAAAATTTAATTTTATTAAATTATTTGTGACACAATTGGTTGGCATCGCTAAATTAAAAATATTTTTTTTAATTTTTTGATTTATTGCATCGCGAATGCGTCGCTATTTAATATATTAATTCTTTTAAAAATATTGCGACGCACTGTGTTGCGTCGTAATATTTTTTTCAATATTTAAATTTTATAAAATTTAATTTCATTTAAATTATTGTGACGCAATTGGTGCGTCGCTAAATAAAAAATAATTTTTCTAATTTTTGATTTATTGCGTCGCTAATGCGTCGCTATTTAACATATTTAATTCTTTTAAAAATATACGACGCACTGTGTTGCATCGCAATATTTTTTAATATTTATATTTAATAAAAAATAATTTAAAAATATTACGATGCATTATTTGCATCACAATATTAAAAAATTAATTCTTTTTGAGTTTCTGATTAATTGAGTTGCTAATGCGTCGCTAATTGCATCGCAATATTTTGTTATCACGGAGGCGTCGCAAAGTGGTCGCAATTTAGCGACGCATAATTACATCGCTAAATTTGCGTCGCTATTTTTAGTATTTTCTTGTAGTGTACGTCCACTCCTAAGATTCACTTGGGTCCCACACTATAATCTTCTCGATTACAGCCGAGTTGTTTTACAAGCTCACAACCCAAACTTGTTGTTTTACCCGGGATCACAACGAACCCAGCCGATTTTTGGGCTAACCAGCACACAACCCTAAACTCAAGCTAATCTAGCTTGACCCGAGGTATACAACCTCCACTAATTCAATCCCCTTGATTGAACTAGGTACAAACAAGAGAATGTAGTTTTTCAAAGATACACAGCTCCTCAATGAGCAAATATTCAAAAATAAGTAAACAAGTTTAGAAAGCCTAATTTGAAGTTGTTTGGCTTTAAGCTTTTCTTCTTTTTTCTTTTTTTCTTTTCCTCTTCTCCCTTTAGAATGATGAACCAGCCTCAGCTTTAATTCCTCACAGTCGTTTGCAGTTGGGAAGAATGGAAATGGAAGAAACAGAGCTTTTTCTTCAATTTGGGAAATCCACTGATTTTTGATTTGGGGTGCCTTGGATTCCTCTTTGAGCTTTTTGGAGTGAAAGGATTTGAGTTTGAAGGATTTTCTCTTAAGATTCAGGCTCAGGCTTTCGCGGATTTTGATTTGACTTTCTATTTTTCTGTCTCTCTCCTTCTTCTCTCTATATATTTTTTTTTCAAACGGGTGTTTTCCCCCTTTTTATAGATTTTCTTCAATCCATTTTTGGGATGAAACTAGCCGTTGGAGTGTACCTGAAAATAAATATATCCGTTAGAAATTAGTAAAATAGAAATATTACCGTTAGAGCTGATCTGGCATTTTTAAATTTCTGTCCCAGTCAGGTTGGAGTCGGCTCCAACTTTTCAGGTGTCGGCTCCATATCGTTTTACCAAAAATAGAAATTTCCGAGTTCGTTGAGGAGTCGGCTCCGATAAAGTAAGTGTCGGCTCGCCATCGTCAGGTGTCAGCTCCTGAAAACTGTAGGTGTCGACTCCAGGATGCTCAAAAAATCAATGTTCTATCCTCGCATCGGAGTCGGCTCCAGACACTATAAGTGTCGACTCCGAAACTCTAGGTGTCGGCTTCGGATCGTATCAAAAATCAGATTAAAATTGAATTGGCCATGGGGTCGGCTCCAGACTTTCTAGGTGTCGACTCCAAGCTCTGAAACTTTAAAATCTCTGATTTGTGTTTGATTCAAAATTCATTTCTTAATTCTTTTAAATTAATCAAATAAATTTAGTCCTGAAACACTTATAAAATCTATTAGTAATCAAATGAATATACTCAATTCCTTTATTAATCATCAAAATCATAAATGGATCAACAGTCTCACTCTGGAACAACGAAGATGGCATGATCAATAGTCTCCTTCTCCTGACCACAGAAAGGGCAGGTAGCCTGGATGGACAGTTTCCTATTCTGAGAGCATGGAGCAAGTTGGGAGACATTCTCACACAAGCTTCCATATAAAAGCTATATCCTGGGATAGATGGGAAGCTTCCAAATCCACGCTACTTCCTTCATATGCTGAGGCTAAAGCCTAAAGATCTTCGTTAGATCCCTATCGGAACCCTAGAGAGACATGATCTCTTTCATAATCTGGTATCATCAGCATGGCCTGCTACAAGCGGAATAGATAGAATCCGATAAGCAAGCTCCTGACCAAAAAATAGGGATACCATTGGCATATGCCAAGAGAAAAGATCCTAAGCAATAATATCAGAGACTCTCATACTAATGGAAAAATCTATGCTGATGAAAGTAGGCCAGCGTGAGAGTGGGAGCTCCGCAATCCATGTGTCCTGGATAACATCCACCGATGAGCCATCTCCAATCATCCATGTGATGTTGTCCAAGAGAGCCGGCACCCGCCTGCAAACCTCCTTTTAGAAAAAAGAATAACCATGGAAGGACTGAAAATCCAAAGCAAAAGTCCACTCGCCAGATCTAGCATGCATGACAGAGCTTCAGAAGCATTGCAGATCAAGAATAAACCTCAAGGCATGCCTAGCAAGCATTGCCTCTCTCCTCACAAATAAAGATTGAATATAATACCACCTTTAGATATTGGCATACAAACTGTATTCCATGCCAGTAGATGAATACCATGACCATCTGCATTGAGGCCCAAAGAAAGTCTCAAAAGTATATCTCAATCCTTCTTAGGCAAGTAATCGGGATAACAATATTAGATAGAAGATGAAGAGGAAGGGATGTTAAAACCGATTTGAGAGGATGATCCTCGCCATTATCGATAACCCAGTTACCTATCAGCCATTGATGCGCTCACGAACCTGACGCTCTAGCTCACTGAAGTCATCACAGCGTGGCCATCTTTCGGTGATAGGAATCCCCAAATATGTAAGTCGGTCGCCTGTTTGAAGATGCCGAAAGAATGAAGGATGGCTTTCCTCATTACATTGGAAGTTTTCGGGCTGAAGCATACCATAGACTTCTGAATGTTGACCTTCTGCCACAAGGCCTAACAGTAATCCTGAACAATAAAAGCATAGGTGGTCACATTACGGACAGTGGCCTGGCCCGGCAAAATGCAGTCATCAGCAAAAAGATGAGAGACTGAAGGCCCGTCTGGACCCGACATAAAGGGGGCAATGCGAAGATCCTGTTGCACCAAGTAAAGAGCATGCGATAAGTCATCAGCAGCAAAGATGAACAAGAAGAGGAAAGCAGGCATCCTTGGTGTAGCCCCACAACGGAATGGAAGAAATCAGACTGGCTACCATTAATAATAAGTGAGAAGGATGGCCTATGGATGCAAGTCATGATCCAGTCAATAAATAGCCCATCAAATCCAAATTTAAGAAGAGTACGATGCAAAAGGCCCAACTCTATCTGTTGTAAGCACGTTCCATGTCTAGCTTAATAGCCATAAGACACTGTCTACCAGATGATCTATGAAGATTGTATATAAATTCCTATGCATGAGGACATTGTCTGAAATGTTACATCCTCGATAAAAGCTTCCTTCTCCATAGAGATAATGCGGGGTATCACCTTCCTCATTCGATTGGCTAATAGCTAGGCACAGACCTTGTACAGAGTAGTGCAAAGGCTGATGGGCCGAAAGTGAAGCGAAAAGGATGCATCCGAACGTTTGGGCACAAGAGTGATAAGTGTTCGATTCCAGTCAGCAGAAATACAATGAGATTGGAAAGCACTCAGGATGGCCTGCACAATGCCGTTGCCCACAATATTCCAATATGATTGAAAGAAAAAGGGCAAAAAAACCATCAGGTCCAAGATCCCAAAGAGCCGAACAAATCTCGTCCACAGTGATAGGTCTAGTAAGAAGGTCATTCTCTTCTGCAGAGACCTTCTTAGAATCAAGGACCAAGGGGACAGGGAATCCATCGCCCATATGCTCAGACCATCTGGACTGAAAAAAGTCATAAAGCTGGTCCCTTATGACATATATGTCTTCCTGATTATGCCCTTCCTCATCAGCTATACACTGAATCCTATTGGTAGCTCTATACCTTAGGGTGGTCTGATAAAAAAATTTGGTATTACGATCCCCCTCGCAAATCTAGTGTATCCGAGAACTCAGCCTCCAGAGCTGCTATAAAAGTGAGTGGTGGTGGGCTAACATAACTTTGAGAACAATAAGATCAGAATTAGGAAGGCAGCCTTTAGTGTCCTCTCTGCTCTATAGAGTAACTATTTTAGCTTTCATCTGTTCAACTTTTCTGACTAGGTTCCCTACCTCCACTTGTTCCACTGGAAAGCTGGCGCCTCACTAGCTCAAGTCTGGATAGCCTGTATACAACACTATCTCTCACCGTTAGGCACCAAACTTGGGGATAATAGTCCGAGCCAAGGAATAAGAGGCCCAAAACTACTCAAATCAAAACTATTTCCTCTGCTGTGAAACCACCTCCGCCTCTCGTGGATATCAGGATAGGATAGTGGTCAGAAGTAATCCTCAGAAGATGAGTAACAATGGCAGAAGGATAGATCTAGAGCCACTAATCCGTGGCCAAAGCCCTATCCATCTCTTCCAAACTCGAGCTAAACCCTGGCGGTTATTACACCATGTAAATTGAGGACCCAAGAACCCTAAATCAAGTAGCCCAACAGAGGAGATGAAAGACCTAAACTCAGCTATCTCCGCTGAATCAACAACCTATCTACCCCTCTTTTCTCATTGGCCCCAGTAATACAATTAAAGTCATCAACAATGAGGGATGGGCAATCCTTGTCAAGAAGAGAGAGAATCTCAGATCATAGAACCCATCTTTTTCGAAAGTCAATGCTAGCATAAACGCCCAAGAGAAGCTAGGGGACAGAAGTTCTCTGAGATAACAACAGCAACTTGCTGATTACACCGGTGAAAGGCATCAACTCGGATGGCATTGATATGCCGTAGAACCACAATACCTCCAGAAAGGCCCATGGACTCCACTGCATGCAAAGACCACGATCTAGCAACCTGACTCCGGAATTAGACTAAACTATCTCCCGATAGATAGGTTTCCAATAGAATACATATGTCACATCTATGAAGCTACATTAATCTCCCAAAAGAGGAGCGGAACGAAGGTTTTCAGGCTCCCCTAACATTCCAAATAAGGATCTTCATATTATGGTTGGAGGGGTTGGGCCTCAGCCTTATCTACAACATATAGTGACAGGAAGGCATCCAGAAGCCGAGATACCTTCCTCTGGATTCACCCTAGAACAATCCATCCGCAGTGTGCCCTCAATAACTTAGTAGGCTCAACATCCGAAGGGGGCATAGCCCTTATTGTGTATCCTGTCCCTATCCCATGATAACTTCCTTTAAGCAGAAAATAGTGGACTCATGGCTTCGACTCCCCAGCTGGGTTGGTGGATCAGATACACTGTTCTTACTTACGGAAAACACCCTGGTTTTGAGTGGATTTAGCACCCTGGATCACCAGGGCAGCAGAGCCCTGATCCGAATCAGAGGATTCTGAGAAGATAATTTTGTCCTGCACTCTTTTTGTACCAAGTGAATTCATTTTTCCTTTTCTTTTTTTAGTTTTAGTGGTGACTCGATGAAAATGAGTCTTCGCAAGCCTGACCCTCTTTGATGGGCCAGGGTAAGCATCCTTGCTACCACTGGCCGATCGGCCCATTTATCTGAGCCTAGCAGTGCAAATGGGTTCTCTGAGGTCAATTGTGAGTTCAGCTGCTAAACTTCAAAAGTCACTATTTTCTGAGCTACAAGACCAATCAAAGGATCAGTCCCTGGGAGCCCAGCATGCCCAAAAATAATCGGATGCCCCCCTCTTCCCTCTTAGCCATTGTCTTCTGAGCAGAGACTGAAACAGGGGAGCCCACCTGACCTGAAGTAATCTTGGACCTGCGTGCTACCTTAACCAACACTTGCCACCCCTCCTCTGATCGAAGGACTGGGCTAGGGTAAGAACTAGTTGGGGTCTTCCTCCTCATCTCCGGTAGTGGGGCTTGGGAAGATCTTCGTTGTCTTAGCACTGCCATCCAAGGACCAAACTTGGATCCAGCGAAGAAGATTCAGCGGAAGAATAACTAGCAGAACAAGGTCCATCTAGATGTATGGATCCACACTGGGACAAATCCTCTCGAGGTGCTCATATGCGTATTGTTGCCATAATGGATCTTGGGTAGCCCTGACCCTAACTCCTGACCGAAAAGGCTGATGCCAATCAATCCTTACACAGGCCTAGGCGAAGCCACCTCTGTTTTTCTCTTTGGTTAAGGAATCGAAGAATACAAATTGGCCTATCGAACGGGGATGGTGCACAAAATCTCATCTGCCCAAAATTTTAGTGGCAAGTTAGGAAGCCTTACCCAAAGCAGGGTCGTTGCCACAGAATCCGATGCTTGGATGAATTTCGGAGACCATCTCTCAGTGGCAATGGGTTGACCGTTGGCAATCCACGGCCTCCCCAGGACATCTCCTTCGCTTTGAGCTCAGAGAATCTAAAGATATAGCATCTATGTGCAAGGTAGACCACATTAATTTCACCAGGGATCCTAGCACGCCGAATCTCCCTAATGATAGCTTCTGGTGGTACCCAACGATGAAAGCTCCTTGCTATAATGGCCATCTTCTGCCATTCAAAAGCTTTAGCCTCCAATGCCTTAGTAGGCACTTGGATTATCTTCGAGAAGTGAGATTCCAGCTCTGCCACCTCAACCGAAGAAGGGGACGAAGCAACCCATACAAACGGTTTCAGTAGCCCGTCTCCATGGCATACTCTCCATCTTAGCTCTATCCGCAGCATGAGGAGAAGGGGGGACAGTGTTATCCATGATCAGGTTAGACAGTGGAACACGATGAAAATTGCTTGAGATCATGAGCCTAGCAGCCAGAGCGGTAATCTTAAAGCAGTAGTCTTCAGAAAACCAGAGTAGTCAACAAGAATGGTGGAATGATGGAACTTTTTGATTATCTTCTTTGGGAAGCTGAAAAAAAAAATCATCTTGGGATAGACGCTTATTCCTTTTCGGGATAAAAGAATCCATAGTTTCAGTACAATTACGCAAGCTCTCTCCCAGAGTCCATGCAAGTTTTCTACTCGCCTAAAATTCAAGGAAAAGTATTTGTGCATCAGCCTTTTATGCATAAAGTATGCATCAAGTATAAGGATTGATTGTACGCTCATATCATCATACATGTGATACATGTCATTATTTATTTGACCATGACACCCATGATGGCATAAGCGCATGATCAATTCGTGCATCCGATGTGCTTTTGTACATAAAGGCCAGTGCCCAAAGACTTTTCCATTCCTAAAATCCGAACTCGAAAGCTCACACGAATCAAGTCTGATCCAATCCATGTTTGGCCAATCCGTGAAGCCCACGAATTTGCCTACGTTAAGTATGAACTTGGACTGAGCTTGTTAATGCATATTGGGACTTAAGACTCATCATCAAAAATGAATAGATTTAGAGATTGACACTGAAAATGAGTGGCTGTGTTCAGGCATATCTTCAAATATTTACGCTTGGAGCCAGCTCGACCATATCAGGTCGAGTATATGAGTTGAGCCAAGCCAATTAATTTCTTTTCTCTGAAATAAAGAGTTAAATATGCCAAGTACCAATTACGTAACATCCGATCCATCATATTGATTCTCTTTAACTTTCAGCCCTTCTTATTACATAGTAACTATATACGGTACACTTGTATTTATTGTATACAGCAAGAAAATAACTGTATGCAATATAAAGATAATTATAGGCAATGATATATATCTGTATAAAATATGAAAATAATTATATAATAAAAAGAAACAAAAATTTAAAAGAATTGAGATAATGAATTCAATGTAACGTGATTGGTTAAAAGAGACTAACGTTGTAATAGAATTGACTAAGACATCAACTTTTATTTATAATAAAAAGAGGTGGAACCCATCATATTTTATTAAATAATTGAAATGAGTACAGGGGTTGGGATAGAAAGCCGACTCAAGCAATATAATCAGAGCTTAATCATAGGATTATATAATAAACAAACCTAGTTCAGCATAGGCAAAGAACAACAGATTAACTTAGGTTTATATATATATATATATATATTTTTAAATTAAATTTTAATCTCATTCGTTCAAAAGCCCCCATTCAATTCCTTCAATCCTTCGTATCACCTCCTTATATTTTTGAACTTCTCTTTATTTACGGCGTTATCCACGTACAGCTAAGAGCATTGCGGAAAAAACCAAAGAACAAACACGTCAATTGTTTCTCTTGATTTTTTATAATCTTATTTTTCTTGAAGTTTTTCAAATCTACTTTAGTTATTGACCCCAAATTGTTCCTGGAAATTGGTTATCACAAGCAGGCCGCTCCGTCCTAAAATATTTTGAAGGTCCAAATGTCAGTGAAGCAAGAGGGAAAAGTCTTTGTACATCACCCCCGATGCAGTAAGTTCTACGTGGGCTACACCGCTTCTTCTGATTGGTCCATATGCATCCTACATGGCTAACGTTGTGGAACGATATGGCTCTACTACGATGTTACATTCTAATCGTGACGGCCATTAAAAATGCTTCGCCTTTATTTTAAAATTGCTGTGCAGACAAAAATGCCCTTTCCCTCCAACCTACTTCTATTGTCATTTTTTCTTGGATTACATATGTGCAAGAAAAACTCTTTCTTCCCCCTCGCTCTAGGCTTTCGGATGCAAGGAAATGTCATCCGCAACAGGAAGTAAAAAGAAAGGTGTTCATGCTTCTTTGTAAAGCTCCTTTATTACACCAGCTATTTTTTTGTCGTTAGAGGAAGTTAATGCATTAGGAAACTGTTTAATGCATAGGTAACTTCCTCAGAACTAGGGTGTCGTCAATATCTTGGCCTATATTTCCCGTTATTTCCTGTCCATATAGCTCTAATGTCCTCACTTTACAACTCTGGAGATAACGGCCGCGACACCCCACGAGAAATTCGTCGAAAATCCTTCGCGACACCCCAATTGAAACCTTACGATACCCTAGCGACAATGGTATGACACCCATGCTTATAACTGACCATGGAGAGAAGCCCCGCGACACTCCACATGAATTTGGCCAAAAACCTTCGCGACACCCCAGTTGAAACCTTACGACACCCTAGTGACAATGCTACGACCCCAGGAGCAATTCGGCCAATAATCCTTCGCGACACCCAAGTTGAAACTTTATGACACCCTAGCACCAATGCTACGACACCCGTGCTTATAACTGACCATGGAGAGAAGCCCCGTGACAACCCAGGAGGAATTCGGTCGAAAATCTTTCGCGACAACCCTAATTGAAACCTGCGACACCCTAGCGACAATGCTACGACCCCAGGAGCAATTCGGCCGAAAATCCTTGGCGACACCCAAGTTGAAACTTTACGACACCATAGCACCAATGCTACGACACCCATGCTTATAACTAACCATAAAGAGAAGCCCCGCGACACCCCATGAGAAATTCGGTCGAAATCCTTCGCACACACCCCAGTTTAAACCTTACGACACCCTAGCACCAATGCTACGACACCCGTGCTGGGGTTTCGTAACAGCCTAATTCGGGGATGTCGTCGGCCCCCGCCTTAACAGTCCCCGCACGGGTGTCATCGCCTTAAAGCTAGGGTGTCATCAGATGAGAGCTGGGGTGTTGGTAACAGCCTAAGTCGGGGATGTCATCGGTCCCCGCCTTAACAGTCCCTGCACGGGTGTCATCGTGCTAAAGCTAGGGTGTCGTCGGATGAGAGCTGGGGTATCGTAAGAGCCTAAGTCAGGGATGTCGTAGGTCCCCATCTTAATAAGTCCCTGCATGGGTATCGTCGCCTTAAAGCTAGGATGTCATCAATTGAGAGCTGGAGTGTCGTAAGTTTTTCATGGGGTTTCGTACATGAAATAGTACGATACCCTAGTTACAAACCTAAGACATCCATTCATGCGTAGGTGAAAATCTTTACGACATCACAGGAGAAAATCCATCGTAATCATAATAAAGCTACGATACCCCAGAATTACTATTAAAACACAGTAGCATCGAAGCAGTCGCGATTTCATCTAAAATATTATTAGTCATTGCAAAATTTTGTTACAATTTCAAATGGAAACACCTTTTTGCATTTCAGACGGACTTCTACGGTCTCCTCCCTTTCTCTTCTTCTTACTTGTATGCTCAAAATTCTATTTCGAAGATCCACAAGAGTCTTTCTTCAACGATCCCTTGGCAGTTTCTTTTTCCACATCTTCGTCGGAGCCATCTAGTAGAAGTTTTATGCTAAAGGCGATAGCCAGCTCGTCTACCTCCGATGTCGTCATGGGCGAAGCTTTCTTAAACCTTCTTAAACTACCTCCGATGTCGTCTACCATTCCTGTGGTTGCAGGCAATACTCATCCTTTCCCCTTTTATAGCCGTCGAGTTGGGGGATAGGGGACAAAAACCATTACTGAAGAGAGTGTCAGTAAACCAAATCTCGTCGAACTCAGTGTTCCAATCCTCGATTCAGAACAAGTATTGGCCATACTAGCGTCATCGTTATAGTAAATCGGAGTGTCTCTCCTCACATGATGGAGTGAGCACTTTCCAATTATTCAATCGGCCACTTGGTGCCTGTGGTTTAAATGCACGCTGAACGGATAAGCTTTACGACGTCCCAAGAGGAAACAGATTGGAAGTATTGGAACACCCAAGTTATGTTCACCCAAAAAAACGGATAAGCTTTACGCCGCAGTTGAAACCTTACGATACTCATGCGACAATGCTACGACACCCGTGCTTACAACTGACCATTGAGAGAAGCCTTAACAGTCCCCGCCTTAACAGTTCCTGCACGGGTGTCGTCGCACTAAAGTTAGGGTATCGTTTGATGAGAGCTGGAGTGTCGTAACAGCCTAAGTCAAGGATGTCGTAGGTCCCCACCTTAACAGTTCCCGCACAGGTGTCGTCGCCTTAAAGCTAGGGTGTCATCGAATGAGAGCTGGGGTATCGTAACAATCTAAGTCAGGGATGTCGTAGGTCCCCGCCTTAACAGCCCCCGCATGGACGTCGTCGCCTTAAAGCTAGGGTATTGTCAGATGAGAGCTGGGGTGTCGTAACAGCCTAGGTCAGGGATGTCGTAGGTCCTTGCCTTAACAGTCCCCGCACGGGTGTCGTCGCCTTAAAGCTAGGGTGTCATCAGATGAGAGCTAGGGTGTTGTAACAGCCTAAGTCAGGGATGTCGTAGGTCACCACCTGAACAATCCCCGCATGGATTTCGTCGCCTTAAAGCTAGGGTGTCGTCAGATGAGAGCTGAGGTATTGTAATAGCCTAAGTCAGGGATGTCGTAGGTCCCCGCCTTAACAGTCCCCGCATGGGTGTCGTCGCGCTAAAGCTAGGGTGTGGTCGGATGAGAGCTGGAGTGTCGTAACAGCCTAAGTCAAGGATGTCGTAGGTCCTCGCCTTAACAGTCCCCGCACGGGTGTCGTCACCTTAAAGCTAGGGTGTCATCGGATGAGAGCTGGGGTGTCGTAACAGCCTAAGTCAGGGATGTTGTAGGTCCCCACCTTAACAGTCCTCGCACGGATGGCATCGCCTTAATGCTAGGGTGTCGTCGGATGAGAGCTGGGGTGTCATAACAGCCTAAGTCAGGGATGTCGTAGGTCCCTGCCTTAACAGTCCCAGCACGGGTGTCGTCACGCTAAAGCTAGGCTATCATCAGATGAGAGCTGGGTGTCGTAACAGCCTAAGTCAAGGATGTCGTAGGTCCCCGCCTTAACAGTCCCCACACAGGTGTCGTCGCACTAAAGCTAGGGTGTCGTCGGATGAGAGCTGGGGTGTCGTAAGTTGTTTCATGGGGTTTCATTCGCGACACCCCAGTTGAAACGTTACGACACGCTTGGTATAATCTTATGACACCACTACGATAAATTTGAACTAGGCGGGAATTTTGACTTCACCCTTGTTGTAATTTGACGATACCCTAGTAACTCAACTATGCCATCTTTTCGAGAAAAGTTGCATAACGTGGCCGGTTCCTACGGGTTTGTATATCAGTGATATGATCATGGCGCTGGTGTCCTTTCATATTTTGCTGAGATCGGCATAAAAAATTTTCTGAACCCTAGAGGTCATTCGTTTGTTGCTCGAGAAGCCATCGGTGTTCTAAATTTCTTCCACGGTTCTTTCTTCCATCTACTTCATTCATGGAGATGAATGCTTTCATTTGTGGATGAAGACCGCAAACAAAGAACCAGAAGGAGAAAATGGCGGAATAAAGCAAGGACATCGTTCTTCATTCGAATGAGGATGCGTCTCCTTTAGGTATGTTTATCCCTTTGTTAAGATATTATGACATCCTTTCTTAAAATGTCATGACACCCTAGTTCATACATAATGGCACCCAGCTAACTAGTATGTTTTACCCCCTGTTTTAGATGACATGAAAATTATTCCAGTCCCCCGAGTGAAGGCTTCCCAGTTGTTTAAGAATAGTTGCAGGCTGGCCGTATACGTTTAGAAGGTTTGGAAGATGGGATTTGCTAGATAGCATACAAAACTTATTCGAAGGACCCCATTTGGTGCCTTCATCGACATGCAGACATTCACAGTCGACGGGCGACTACTAGCAGACATCATAAGAGAGCACAAAAGGTTAGGAGACAGCCTACCCTGTTCGGATGCTCGGCAGCGCTGGTGGTAAGGATTATTGAGATGCAGAAATAGTGTCCTTAGTATAATTTCTTTGTTAATATTACATTTTTTTATATCAAAAAATATCATGTTCAGGCGTGGTTCCTCGAGCATACATCAATGAGAGCACCAGCATATCCTGATAAACTGCCCTGGCTGTTGAAGTGGTATGACAACCAAATGAAGATCCAGTCGGTTCGGATTGCCAACATGCAGCCTCACGACTTGGTAAGCTAATACATTGCTTCATTGCTCTGACCATATTTTTTCACTTAATGTGTTAATATTTTCACTTAATATTAATTTGTTTATCGTCTTGCTTTGCAGTTGGAAGGAGCTACTGTACCACTGTCAGAGGAGTGCTGGCTTCTTAGTCAACAGACAGTAGCATCGCCTGAACCAACAGAGCGCTGCGAAAGCTGTGCCAAGTTGAGGATTGAATTGGCCTGCGTTAAGGATCAACTCGACGATGTCAGGCATATGCTGTCCATTGCTGAGAGCCTCCTCAGTTCACTGCTCAGAAAGGAAAGCAATGCAATAAATGAGGAGGACAAGGGAGACGGGAAGACAGAGGAGGGGCATTCCCTAGAGTGTCTTCTCGAGCATGTTAAAGGAAATATTGAGGAGAATAAGATGGAGGAAGAAAAGATGGAGGAGGACCAAAAGGAGAAGAGATTGGAAGGGGAAACCTTGGACGATAAAACAGAGCATGGGATTGAAAATAAAGAGGAGGAGAAGAACGGGGAGGGCATTCTACGGAGGGCCAAGAGGAGTCCAAATCTGATAATAAACTTGGCACCCCTGCTCCAAAGGGTGATGATGTTGACATAGAAATCGTTGGAATGCCTTCTCTTGTTAAGAGGGTTAAAAAGAGCCGAAAAAGCGAAAGGCATCCAAGGTCAGAGGAGATTCTTATGAGACAACCCATCCTAGAAAGTCGTCGAAGACAGTGGGCACATCAAAGCCCACACAACGGTCGAAGATGACCAAATTATTATAAAAAAATTTTTGAGCGATTGATTAACCGACGAGATCATGTACACCAATAAGTTAGGTGGCATTGTAACAAGGAAAAGTCTTCGGGATCTCATTAACAATGATATGATAATAGATGATGTAAGTATCTCAAAAAACCTTTTCTAGTTGTTGATTTTAGAATTATATTAATCGGTTACATTCAATTGGCAGATAATTGATGCCAGCTAGGAGTTTTTTGATGTGCACTGGACAGAGCATCCGGACCGATACCATAAGTGCATCTTTGCATCAGTTTTCGTAGCCGCTATGTGTCTGACATCTCCATTAACTCCTCATGAACTCGCTGCAATATCCACTACAAGAAAATATTGAAATAGCGACGCAAATTTAGCGCCGCATCATTACGTCGCTAAATGCGACCACTTTGCGATGCCTCCATGATAACAAAACATTGCGACGTAATTAGCGACGCATTAGCGACTCAATAAACCAAAAAATAAAAAAGAATTAATTTTTTTATTTAGCGACGCAAATAATGCGTCGCAAATTTTTAAATTAAATTTTTTTACAAAATAAATATGGGAAAAAAATATTGCGACGCAACTCAGTGCGTCGCAATGTTTTTTTAAAAAATTAAATATGTTAAATAGCGATGCAATAAACTAAAAAATTAGAAAAATTATTTTTAATTTAGCGACGCAACAATTGTATCGGAAATAATTTAAATAAAATTAATTTTTATAAAATATAAATATGAACAAAAAATATTGCGACGCAACTCATGCATCACAATATTTTAAAAAATTAATTAGTGAAATAGCGACTCATTAGCGACGCAATAAACTAGAAATTAAAAAAATTATTTTTAATTAGCGATGCATAAATTGCATCGTAATTATTTTAAATAAAATTAATTTTAATAAAGTATAAATATAAGAAAAAATAATTACAATGCAACTCAGTGCGTCGCAATGTTTTAAAAAAATTAATTATATTAATAGCGACGCATTAGCGACGCAATAAACTAAAAAATTAGAAAAATTATTTTTAATTTAGTAACGCACTTATTGCGTCGCAATTATTTTAAATAAAATAAATTTTTATAAAATAATTATGAGAAAAAAAATATTGCGACGCAACTCAGTGCGTCACAATATTTTTAAAAAAATTAATTATGTTAAATAGCGACGCATTAGCGACGCAATAAACATAAAAATTAGGAAAATTATGTTTTAAAATTGTGACGACTTGTTGCGTCGCAATTATTTTAAATAAAATTAATTTTTATATAATATAATTATCAAATTAAAAAATTATGACGCAACCCTTTGCATCGCATATTTTTAAAAAATTAATTATGTTAAATAGCGACGCAATAGTGACGCAATAAAATAGTAAATTAATAAAAATAATTTTATTTAGCAATGCAGTATTGCGTCGCAATGTTTTTTTAAAAAATAAATTTTATAAAAATATTAAAAAGAATTATGAAATAAAATATGCAATGCCGAACGGATCGATCGCGACGGTCCGATCCCAGTCATCGCCGACCGAGATCGATCATGGCTTCAATCGATCTCAACCTCGGGTCATCGCCGATCGGATCGATCGCGACGGTTCGAGATCGGTCGTCACCGACCGGGATCGATAATGGCTTCGATCGATCGCAACCGTCGGATCGTCGCCGATCGAACCGATCGCAACGGTCTAAGATCGGTCGTGGCCGATCGGGATGGATCAAGGCTTGGATATCGATCAAAACCGTCGAATCGTCGGTGATCAGACCGATCGCCATGGTCCGAGATTGGTCATGGCCGATCGGGATTGCGGCTTGGGTCGATCGCAACCGTCGGATCGTTGCCGATCGGACCGATCGCGCGGTCCGAGATCGGTCGTGACCGATCGGGATAGATCAAGGCTTGGATCGATCGCAACCATCGAATCGTCGGCGATCTCAGACTGATCGCAAGGTCCGGGATCGGTCCTGGCTGATCGGGATCATGGCTTGGATCGATGGCAACCGTCGGATCATCACCGATCGGTCCGATCGCCACGGTCCAAGATCGGTCGTGGAAGATCGAGATCACAGCTTGGATCGATGGCAACCGTTGGATCATCGCTGATCGGTCCAATCGCCACGGTCGAGATCGGTCGTGGACGATCGGGATCACGGCTTGGATCGATCGCAATCGTCGGATCGTCGCCGATTGGACCGATCGCCACGGTCCGAGATCGGTCATGGCCGATCGGGATCACGGCTTGGATCGATCGCAATCGTCGGATCATCGGTGATCGGACCGATCGCCACGGTCCAAGATCGGTCGGCTGATCGGGATCAGGGCTTGGATCGATCACAACCGTCGGATCATCGCCGATCGCCATGGTCCGAGATCGGTCATGGCCGATCGGGATCACGGCTTGGATCGATCGCAAAACCGTCGGATCGTCGATGATCGGACCGATCGCCGCGGTCTGAGATCGGTCGGGCCGATCGGGATTAGGACTTGGATCGATCGCAACTATCGGATCGTCGGCGATCTCGGACCTTGCAATGGTACGGATCGGTCGTGGCCGATCAGGATCATGCTTGGATCAATCGATCGCAATCGGATCGATCGCGACGGTCCCGACCGTCCGGGATCGATCACTTGGATTGATCGGATCGCGGATCATCAGCGATTCGACCGATCGCCACAGTCCGGATCGGTTGTGGCCGATCGGGATCAGGGCTTGGATCGATCGCAACGTTAGATCATTGCGATCGGACCGATCGCCGGTCCGAGATCGGTCGTGGCCGATCGGGATCAGGGCTTGGATCGATCGCAACCGTCGGATCGTCGGCGATCTCGGACCTCGCAAAGGTCCGGGATCGGTCGTGGCCGATCGGGATCACGGCTTGGATCAATGGCAACCATCGGATCGTCGTCGATCAGTCCGATCACCATGGTCCGAGATCGGTCCGTGGAGATCGGGATCATGGCTTGGATCGAGGGCAACCGTCGGATCGTCGCTGATCGGTTCGATCGCCACGGTCCAAGATCAGTCGTGGATGATCGGGACACGGCTTTGATCGATCACAAC
>UESW01003886.1:1180547-1309272 GCA_900491605.1 Calamus simplicifolius | reverse complement strand
CCCCAAAAAAAAAATTTACTGTTTGGGGGGGGGGTTTCCCCACCCCCCTTCGTCTTCTCCAGCCACGGCCACGCCGTGGCCGTCATCTCCGGCCACGGCCACTCCCGTGGCCGGCCGTGGCCTGGCCATGGTGGCCAGGCCACCAAAAAAAAATTACAGTTGGGGGGGGGGGGTTTTCCCCACCCCCCCTTCGTCTTCTACGGCCACGGCCGTGGCGTCTTCTCCGGCCACGCTGCTGCCGTGGCCGGCCGTGGCCTAGCCACGTGGCCAGGCCACCAAAAAAAAAAAATTATGGGGGGGGTTTTCCCCACCTCCCCCTCCCATTCGTCTTCTCCGGCCACGGCCGCTGCCGTGGCCGGCCGTGGCCTGGCCACGGTGGCCAGGCCAATATATATATATATATATATCAGCTAGGAGGCTTTTCCCCACCCCCGGCCCCTTCAATTAAAAAAAATTAACACTCAAAAAAAAAGTAACAAAAAAATTAGATTCTATCATATTTTATTATTTTTAAAATTATTTTCAAATAATATGATAAAAATAAAAAAATATAAATATATTTTTAAAACATGGGCAACTTAATTTTTTTTAAAAAAGTAACAGCTAGGGGGGTTTTCCCCACCCCCCGGCCCCTTCAATAAAAAAAAAATAACACTCTTGAAAAAAAATTAACACAAAAAAATTAGATTCTATCATATTTTTTATTTTTAAAAATATTTTCAAATAATTTGATGACAAATATAAAAAAATATAAATATATTTTTAAAACATGGGCAACTTAAATTTTTTTTAAAAAAGTAACAGCTAGGGGGGTTCCCCACCCCCCGGCCCCTTCAAAAAAAAAATTAACACTCTTGAAAAAAAATTAACACAAAAATTAGATTCTATCATATTTTATTATTTTTAAAAATATTTTAAATAATTTGATGACAAATATAAAAAAATATAAATATATTTTTAAAACATGGGCAACTTAATTTTTTTAAAAAAATGTGACTACTAATCTAATTTTTTATTAGATTAGTTATAAATTAATTAATTTATGTCATTAGTCGTAGCTCTTTGGATAGACTGATTTAGCTCATCAATCATGACTCTTTAAATCAACTGATTAAACTCATAAATCGTAGCTATTTAGGTCAATTAATTTAGCTTATCAGTTTTAACTTCTCAAGTAAGCTGATTTTAGATCATCAACCTTATCTATTTAGATCATCAATCAAAACTCTTAGATAGGTCGAGCTGAATTAGCTTAGCTATTTAGGTCAACTAATTTAGCTCATTAACCATGACTTTTTAGATTAGCTAATTTAAAATTGCAGTCGTAGCTTTTCATTTCTTTATAGCTGTTTATGCAATAATATTTGTGCATTTGTAGTTATTTACAATTGTTATGTCTTGATTATTTACATTCTGCTTCAAATTGAATGATGCATTAAATTATGTAATGCTAGATAGAAAGTCTTGTTGTATTATTATTTAATTTTCAGCAACAAATTAGTAGTTTCAATGATTTATATTTTAGTCTTCACAAACATATATTCGACATAATAATCTTAAGAAGTCAGTGACTATATATATAGAACACTATTCCTATATATAATTGACAAGAAGTTAAGAATAATAAGCATAAGTTCGATTGTCTTCGGATTTCCATATTATTAATCACAGCACTATAACATTTAGACCCGTTTGAGAATTTGTAAGACTTAGTCTTGCAAATTCTCAAATTGTCCTGGTGGACAGTTTGAGAATATTTTTTGCAATATGTTAGTCTGCTATTAATCATCGTTGGTGAGATTGCGGTTTGTATTTGCTCATACGTTCTCCTAGTATGGCATATATGCCACACATTTAGGAGAACTATGGGAAATGATGCTGAAATTTCAACGTAACCGATTGAAGTGAACCATCGACGAAGATTGCAGAAATATGACCCATTCATCCTTGCATCCCAAGCTCAGCAAGTGTTTTACTACGAATATCCAAGTTTGCGCAACGACAAGCAAGATTGGTGGGTTGTTTCTAAAATCGTCCCACGTTCAACAATCTTATTAGAGGAGAGTTCATCAAGTCAATCAGCCGAGTGCCCTGCATTTCAAGAGGATGATGGAAATGCATGCAATTGAGGACGATACAAGGGCTCCTGAAATATCACTTAGAGATCCAAATGGTGATGTCCAAGAAATTACGGATGCAAATGTTCGGTTTCCTTTCGATGATAATGAAACTGAATCGCAGTTCGATACGGCATCGGATGTTGAACCGACATTTCACGAAACAAATGACACCGATTAAACATAG
Organism: Calamus simplicifolius; assembly: GCA_900491605.1. Taxonomy (NCBI): domain Eukaryota; kingdom Viridiplantae; phylum Streptophyta; class Magnoliopsida; order Arecales; family Arecaceae; genus Calamus; species Calamus simplicifolius. The sequence goes on along the minus strand of UESW01003886.1, from coordinate 1,306,968 downwards.
AGGTTTTTTTAAATTCAACTTTATTTTATAAGTGTTAAATTTTTACATAGTCAATCATTAATCGTAATTTAATTGCATGAATCTTTAGTATTTTCAGTATGACGGGCAGAGGTAGATCTACCGACGACATACGGAGTGAGCAGGGACGTAGCCCTGCTGCATCAGATCACATGAGCTTTGGAGATGGAGAGTTCGGATCTCCACACATCGCACAGCCTTCGATCTCTCCAGTAGTCGGCGGTGATCCTGCATTGGTATTACCATCCAGCCGATCGGCGCATACCTCCGAGAGTTCTTCCACCATCAGCCGCATCGTACTTCAACTTGATGCTATAGGCTGTAAGTATATACTAATTAAAAATATATGTTTATGTTTTTAAGTCAATTACTTATAAACATGCATTTTTTAAACAAATTTTTTGAGCAGCATCATGTATCCAGCCACATCAGCGCCGTATTTCAGAGGCGTGCAGATCCCAGTGGCTACGATTGGCGCCACGTATCTCCAGCCACGAGGGAGTTTTATTTTTCTGAGTTTCAGGTAAACTTATTAAATACAATTTATCACTGATATAAAATTTCTTAATCTTAATAAATTCTAAAACTAACTATTTATTTTAATGCAGAAAAAGTTTATATGGGACCCTGCCAGCCATGATGCCATTAGGGCAGCATGGGAGGCTCTTACGGGACGCCGATACTCCGACATGCTTCATCGTTGGAGGTCATCGGGTCAGCGTCCTGCGCATGTGCCAGAGGGTATTTGGCACGAGTGGCAGCAGGCCTGGCAGTCCGATGGCTGGCGTAGGAGGTCCGCATCAGCAGCACGAACCGTCGATCCGAGAAGGGCGGTCCTAGCACGGGTCTCTCCCGCCATACTTGGGCTCTATTTCGATTCAGGAGCACAGACGCCGTATGGTAAGAAAACATAAATAATTTAATTAATCATTTAGTTATTTATAAATATTTGTATTAATATCAATTTTTTTATTGTTATAGTCTGAGCAGGAGGGCGAGATCCTGGTGAGTTTCGTCTATTCAGGGCGACACACACCAGGAGGGACGGTTCCTGGGTCGACACGCGATCACGGAAGGTTGCGGTAAGAAATAAGTTTTATGTAGTATATGTTTAATTTCTAAAATTTTATTTCAAGAAATTTATTAACTCATTTATTGTTGATTTTATAATTAAAGACACGAGTCGAGGAGCTTCGCTCCCAGGCATCGCAGGTCGACTCCACTGATGGGGAGACGCCCGTCGAACTCTCAGCAGAGGAGAGTCGGCGTGTGTTTTTGGAGGCTGTTGGTGCCCAGCCGCGAGACCGCAGGGTCTATGGTCTGGGCACTAGAGCTTCCTCATATTTTTCCATCAGGCCTCCACCTCGCGATTTTCTGGTGATATTCCTGCCGAGCGTTTAGACGACATTCGGAGATCTATTGCGGAGGAGGTTCGGCAAGACGTTCGTCAGGAGGTTCGGCAGGAGGTCGAGCACGAGTTCGAGCAGCGTATGCGAGGCTGGGATCAGGAGCTTGCAGACGTGCGAGATCAGATGCGTTATTTGCAGGATATGGTTAGCCGCTTGTCGCAGGGTCTCCAGCCTCCACGTGATCGCTCAGATTCTTGATGTATTTTTTTTTCTTTTATATGTTGTACATTAAAACTTTAAAATTTTAATATATGAATTATTTTTAAAAATTGAATGATTATTGTTTGGATCAATATGAGTGAAGAATATTTCTATCAATATTTAAATGTAACGAAATTGTATTAACCGTTTTAATTTTTAATATTTATATTTTTAAAAAAAATTTAATTAGCGACGCATTAGCAACTGAAATTGCATCGCTAATATTTTTAAAATATTATTATTAAATATTGCGACGCAATGACCTGGCATCGTAATAATTTTAAAAAAAAATTTAATAGCGATGCATTAGCGACTTAAATTGTGTCGCTATTATCTCTAAAATATTATTATTAAATATTACGACGCAATGACCTTGCGTTGCAATATTTTTTAAAAAAATTTCTTAGCGACGCATTAGCAACTCAAATTGCGTCGCTATTATATCTAAAATATTATATTAAATATTACGACGCAATTGAATACGTCGCAATATTTAATAATAATTTTAAAATATTAAAAATTAGTTTTAAATTTAGCGACGTATCTGAATGCGTTGCAATATTGCGACTCATTGTTGCGTCGCAGAGAGTCGCAATATTGCGACGCAATTGCGACAAATTTATATTGTGACGAACATCTGAGCGATGCCGTCACATGCTATTGTGACGTGCGACGCGTCATTGCGTCGCAATAGCATGTTTAACAATGCAATTGCGATGTATTTGAGTGTTGCAATATTTTTTTTTCCTTATAGTATCTACTTCAGTGTTGCCTAGATCGGCTAGATAAGTTATTGCCAAGGGCCAAAATGGATGGGCAAGGCCAGTCGCAGAAAGGTTCCATAGGGCAGGAACCTTACACAGGGTCAGGACGAACCCTGCGTGGCGTAGCAGTTGGAGCCATGCTGGCGGGGCAATTGGTAGAACTGCTAGGCCGCTAGCGAGCATGCCAAGCAACTGACCAAACTGCTGAAAGGTTGCCAGAACCGCGTGCAGATGGGCGGGCGCAGCAGCACCGCACGTGACTAAGTGGTGGCGAGAACTGCCTAGGGCGTGGACCAATGCCATGTAGTTGCTGGAACTGTTTGGCATGCATGCAGGAGGCGCGCACAGGTGGCATGCACAAGAGCACTGCACGTAGCCGGGCAGTTGACAAAAATTGCCCATGCCCAGGATGGTTCCAGGCGGTTGCCCAAACCGCCTGGCATGTGCGCAGGAGGTGCGTACAGGCCTACACATGCCTAGCAACAAGGTGAGGTTGGAGGCTGAGCCGAGGCACGCGTAGAATGGCCAGACGGTGTGCGCACAGTGCGCGCACCGCAGCCAAACTGCCAGGTGGTTAGGCCTGGGCAATTACCAGCCATCCATGTTGGCTAAGGCCGTGAGTGTGTGGAGTTTATGCTTAGTATAGTGCCTATAAATGGCCAAGGCCATGGCACATGAGCTGGGCAAGAGAGGGAGAGCAAGCAAGCAACACTTGTGGAGAGTGTGGGTAGCCTTAGGGTGAGGTTCTACCATTGCTTGTGGGCAGCCTTTGTATCCTGTATTGTGTTTGATCAATAGAGGTTGGGAGTGATCTTGTAAAAGCTAGTGTTCTCTGTGTGTGATATTGTGCGCAGGTTCTAAGGACTGCATGTGTGAGTGATGGGCTGACTTGAGTGTGGGATCTCAAGTGCCGCATGCCGAGGCTAAGGCCTTGGAGAAAAAAAAAAGTATTCCGTTGCATATCCTAACCATGGGGGTGTGGCAAAGGTATCAGAGCCATGTTTAGACAATGTTGTTCAGAATCACTCACAACATTTCACACAAATGGAGCAAGCTTGGAGTGATAACAGCACAAGAAGCAACAAGGTGGACGACGATAGCCTTGTCTACCTCGGGATGTTTCCAGCTGAGAGATCCCAATGTCCAGTGCAGCTAATGTGCCCTCGGGAGTGGCGTGTGCGAGCTCGGGCTGACATGCACTTAGCTGAAGTCCGTGACTTCATCCAAGGAGAGGATGAAGTGATCCCCCATGTCCAAGGGAAAGGAGTTCCCATGGACAAGTGGTCCCAGAGAACAAGGGTTCTGAGGAGACCATGGAGGATGTCGCAAGGGAGAAATCGGTGCAAGCACTTTCAGCATTGGTGGCCCCATCTATCAGAGGGCTTCTCAATGTGATGGTGGTGGCCATGAGGTGCCAGCCACGATTAGCATGGGGACATAACACAACTTCATTGCTGAGGAGGTGGCGAAGGAGTTGGGACTGACCATTTCACCCAACGACACTCTCACCACGATCAGATGTGCTGATGCGGAGGGAGCACTCGATCGAACTGAGGCTGCGATTGAGATTGGCCCATAGAAGGAAAGATGCAGTCTCATCGTCCTGCCCCTGGACGAGTACCAGATCATTCTTGGCTTTGACTTTTGTTCAAGAGCCAAGATAGTGATCGCTCCACATCTGCCCGAAATTCTAATTTGGAGGTATGGGACCCCAGGTCATTTCATTCCGGCATGCGAGGACGCTGCAGGGTGGAGGGCCCACACCTAGGAGTAGGTGGGCACGGCACGGTGGAGAGCTCCTATAGGACCACGCCAGGGGTGGGGAGGTGCGCCGAACAGGCTGGCGAAATGAAGACCATCACAATGCAGCCGACCCATGGATAGGTGAACTGTGGGGCCACGACAACAGTCAAGAGGATTTGCTAGAGCGTAGGGAGGTGCGCCCGAATACGCCGATAGGAGGCTCGGCGTGGCTCTTTGTAGTGAGGCATAAGGGCACACGCGGTGCCTTGGGGATAGGCATGTTGAAAATTAAATCTAAACTTTTGACGAAGATTATCATCATAAAATTTGTTACTGTCGGGATCCGTCCTTTGACTCGGATGCAGTCGATTTTCTGGGATGGACCTGCACACAAGTCCTCGCGCGAGAGGCGTTGGAGGTGGCCCTCCACGGAAGACCCTCCGATGCTCAAGTCAGTGGAAGGAAATCGGCGATCAATCAGAAAACGAGAAGGTGGATCTCTCCGAAGAGTCTCTCCAGGGGCGGCCGATCGGGAGCTCTAGAGGGAGAGAGCACCGACGAGCAGCTGGCGAGAGTGGAAGAGTGAGGGTGAGGGTGAGCGCATCCCTTCGCCCGCCATGGTGTCCCCGAGCTTCCATAGTTCGGCTTTCTCCGGGCTTCCATAGTTCGGCTTTCTCCGAGCTCCCATAGCTCGTCTCCCCGAGCTTCCCGAATCTCGTCTCTCTGAGCTTTCTATAGCTCGGTTCTCCCGAGCTTCCTATAGCTCGTCTCTCACGAGCTTCCTATAGCTCGCCTCTCCCGAGCTTCCTATAGCTCGGTCCTCCCGAGCTTTCTATAGCTCGGTCCTCCCGAGCTTCCTATAGCTCGTCTCCCCCGAGCTTCCTAAAGCTTGCCTCTCCCGAGCTTTCTATAGCTCGCCTCTCCCGAGCTTCCTATAGCTTGGTCATCTCGAGCTTCCTATAGCTTGCCCCTCCCGAGCTTCCTATAGCTCGGTCCTCTCGAGCTTCCTATAGCTCGCCTCTCCCGAGCTTCCTATAGCTCGGTCCTTTCGAGCTTCCTATAGCTCGGTCCTCCCGAGCTCCCTGTAGCTCGGCTCCCCAAGCTTCCTGTAGCTCAGCTCCCCTGAGCTTCCATAGCTCGGCTTCATCGAGCGATCCACGATCCAATACTCACCTCCGCAAAACCTGACGCGGGAGAGCCTAGGCCTATCGTAACAACATCCCAGGCAAGGAATCATGTTGAGAAGTGGTCTAGAACCTAACACGGCTACCTGGGACCTACACACATACCAGATCTCAAACCATCAAGGAGCTCTCCTAGCCGTCGATCCCCTAACAAACAAGATATGGATCCCAACAGCCCGATTCGATCCATCTCCGTATCCTAACAACCTCTGAACCTTCTAGAAGGCGCTCAAGATCCAGGTGACAACCTATAAATATGACACTCCCAGATTCCCTCAGGTATGTGCGCACCCTCACCCTCACTCTCCCGCTCTCGCCAGCTGCTCGTCGGTGCTCTCTCCCTCTAGAGCTCCCGATCGGCCGCCCCTAGAGAGACTCCCCGGAGAGATCCACCTCCCAGTTTTCTGATTGATCGCCGATTTCCTCCCACTGACTTGAGCGTTGGAGGGTCTTCCGCGGAGGGCCACCTCCAATGCCTCTCGCGCGAGGACTTGTGTGCAGGTCCGCCCCAGGAGATCGACTGCGCCCGAGTCGGAGGACGGATCCCGGCGGCAACAGATTGGCGCTAGAGGAAGGGCCTCAAGTCCCGTTAAAACTTGAAGAAAGGAGATAAGGATCTCGATCCGGAATAGAACCTCTCTAATGGCCAATCGGAGAAGAGCAACCTCTGAAGCCCAAGACCAGGCCGCTTCCCAGAGGCCTGATCCGGTGAGCGTGTAGCGCCGCAGCAACCTCTACCAATCAAAACCCCGTCACCGCCTGCCATCCCGGTAACCCAGGACCAGTTCGCCTCGCTGGTCCAGCAAGTTCAGGCCCTGACTCACCTGGTCCAGGAACGCCTCACGGCTCCTCCCGCTCCGCACCTTCATGAGGAAGCCGCGATTCCTTCTTCGCCGGCGAGTTCCTCCTCCAGTCCGCATGAAGCCGCGGACCCCCCACATCGACCCAGAGGGGACAAACCAGTCCCGCGAGGCGGTTACGACAGGGATCCTCCCAGATCTCGGCGAGCCCGGTCCCTCTCCTCGGTGACCTACCACCATGATTCAACATCGTCCCTGCGATCCTCTCACCCAGCTCCTCCTCTAACCGCTGAAGAGGAGATCCGTCGCCAGATCCAGGAGATGCGCCAGGAGCTGGACGCTGCCAAGCAGGCTCATCCGCCTCAGCCCAAAGCGGAGCAGGGCATCCCTTTCTCCAAAGGGATTATGGAGGAAGTGATTCCCTCCCATGTTAAGCTACCAGCCGTCGAACCCTACCACGGCTCTTCTGACCCGGACGACCATCTTAGCAGTTTCCGGTCAATAATGATGTTCCACAAAGCGTCTGACGCGATCCTCTACCGCGCTTTCCCCTCCACCCTCAGAGGATCTGCCTGAATCTGGTTCAATGCCTTGAAGCCAGGTTGCATCGATTCATTTGACGAGCTGAGCCGTCTTTTCATTGGCCAGTTCGTCAGCAGTCGCCGCCACCGACGAAGATCTGACTCCCTCTCCGAAGTCAAGCAGAGAGAGGGGGAGTCCTTGATAAATTATCTTGGCCGTTTTAATAAGGCCATGTTAGAGGTGGACCACCTTAATCATGAGGTGGCTATGTCCGCCTTGGCAGGGGGAGTCTCAAAGGAAAGCGACTTCTACCTGGCTATGGAAGTCAGCTACCCCCCTAGCCTCTCTGATATGATGGCCCTAGCGGACAAATACGCTAGGGTTGAAGAATCACGGAGAGTTGCCCGCGCCGAGCTGGCAAAGAAGAAGGAGCCCAAAGGTCCCGATAGGCACCATCCCGCCCGTCGGCCGAGTCCACCTTATCGCCAAAGAGTTCCCCCGCTGCCGCCAAGGAATCGCTCCCAGAGCCCTCCCAGGCGGTTCGACCGCTATACTCCGCTAACCGTGCCCCGGGCGCAGATCCTCATGGAAATAGAGCGCCAGCTCCCCCGGCCAACTCCTCTCCGAGGGAACCCAACCCGAAGAGACCCCACCAAGTACTGTCACTACCACCGGGAGCACGACCACGACACTGAAGAATGCTGGCAGCTGAAAATGAAATTGAGAGGCTGATCCAGCGGGGACGACTGAATCAGTTCAGGAGGGCGCCCGAGCCAGGACAAGGAGGTGACCGCCAGCCCGAACCTCAACAACCTCCTCCTCCATCAAATCCGCCTGTGATCGGCCGCATCAACATGATCGAAGAGGCCAGCAGGTCGAGCCCCAGGGATAATGGTGAGGGATCAGCGCCAAAGAGGGCGCGGATGGGCGAGCTCTCCTTTTCCGATGATGATCTTCAAGGGATACAGTTCCCCCATGATGATGCATTAGTTGTATCCTTCAATTTAAATAACTATGATGTAAGATGAATCATCGTTGATAGTGAAAGTTCGGTGAATGTTCTATACCTCGTGTGTTTGCCAGGATGAAATTACTCATGGAAAACCTTCGAGCTGTGGATTCCACCCTAATGGGATTCACAGGCGACGTCATCATCCCGGAAGGGGTCATCACCCTGACGATCCGCGCGGGAGCCTGGCCCCTCGTGGCTACTATCCATACGGACTTCGTAGTGACCAATATCAGGTCCCCATACAACGCAATATTCGGCAAGCCTGGCCTAATGTCCCTCAAGGCAGTTGTCTCCATCCCGCACTTATCCATGAAATTCCCCATCGAGCAGGAGTTGGAGTTGTTCGAGGAAGTCAAGCCATGGCTCGGCAATGCTTCGTTACAAGCCTTCAGTCTAGAATGCCAGAGGTTGATGGGCTAGATGCTCGAGAGGACTTCGCCGAACAGCGAGGAGAACCAGCAGAAGAACTGGAGGAGGTGCCGTTGGATGAGGCTCGTCCTGACCGAACCATAAAAATCGGGTCGCTGCTCAAGGGCGAACCTCGGCACAGATTGATCAGGTTCCTCCGAAGCAACGCTGACATCTTCGCCTGGTCCACCTCCGACATGCCAGGGATCAGCCCCGAAGTTCTCGTCCATTGTCTCAACGTGGACGAGATGCACAGGCCCGTCAAGCAGAAGAAAAGGAGCTTCATCCCGGAACGACAAAAGGCCATTGAAGAAGAAGTAGACAAACTCATCAAGGCAAACTTCGTCCGGAAGGTAAATTATCCAAGCTGGCTATCAAATGTCTTCATGGTGAAGAAGTCGAACGGCAAGTGGAGGATTTGCATCGACTTCACCGACCTCAACAAAGCCTGCTCGAAGGACAGCTTCCCTCTTCCCCAGATCGACCAGCTCGTGGATGCCACTTCAGGTCACCAAATGCTGTCATTCATGGATGCTTATTCAGGCTACAATCAGATCCGGATGGCCTCCGAGGATGAAGAAAAGACCGCCTTCATAACCGACCGAGGTACTTACTGTTACCGCGTCATGCCCTTTGGTCTTAAAAATGCAGGTGCCACCTACCAAAGGCTGGTTAACAAAGTATTCAAGGAGCAAATCGGCCGAAATATGGAGGTGTACGTGGACGACATGCTGGTCAAGAACAAAGAAGCATCACGGCATGTCGAGGACCTCTCAGAGAGCTTTGCAATGCTGCGCAAGTATGGGATGAGGCTCAATCCGACCAAATGCGCCTTCGGCGTTAACTCCGGGAAGTTTCTCGGCTTCATGGTCTCCCAGCGAGGTATCGAAGCAAACCCCCAGAAGATTCAAGCTCTCCAACAAATGGCGCCCCCGGCATCTATTAAAGAGGTCCAGCGCCTAACTGGGAGGATAGCGGCTCTCAACCGCTTTGTGGCACGGTCGGCCGAGAGATGCCTCCCCTTCTTCAAAACCCTCCGGTCAGTTAAGAACTTCCAGTGGACTCCTGAATGCCAAAAATCATTTCAAGATCTCAAGAAATACCTCGGCTCGCCCCCACTCCTCAGCAATCTGGCCCTGGGCAAGACCCTGCTCTTGTACCTGGCTGTTTCAGAGGGTGTCGTCTGTTCGGTGCTGGTCAGGGAAGAAGGCAAGGTCTAGAAGCCAATTTACTATGTCAGCAGGCTACTCCACGATGCGGAGACAAGATATAGCAGAATTGAGAAGATGGTGTTGGCCTTAATCACCTCAGTTCGAAAGCTGCGACCGTACTTCCAAGCACATTCTGTGACGGTCCTGATCGACCAACCCATCAAGGCGGTAGTCCACCGCCCCGAGACATCAGGAAGGATGACCAAGTGGGCCGTCGAGTTGAGCGAGCATGACAAACACTTTCAACCTCTCCCAGCCATCAAAGCTCAGGTGCTAGCCGACTTCCTCCTCGAGTGTACCATCCCGGAGGACAGTTCTACCCCAGATTCCCCCGAAGAACCAAAATCTGGAGCACGGTGGCTCCTCTATGTCGACGGGTCATCTAATGCCCATCGCTCTGGTGCGGGCCTGGTTCTCACCAGTCCAGAGGGGGTAACCTTTGAATATGACGTCCGGTTCTCTTTTCCGGCCTCCAACAACGAAGCCGAGTACGAAGCCCTGCTAGCCGGTCTCCAAATCGCCCGCAATCTAAAGGTGGAGAAGCTTAATGCCTTCACTGACTCTCAGCTGGTGGCCGGCCATGTACGAGGAGAGTTTGAAGCTCGGGATCTGAACATGGTTCGATATCTTCAAGAGGTGCGGAGCCTGCTTCCCCATTTTACTGAATTTGAGATCACTCAGATTCCCAGATCCGAGAATGCCCGCACCGACCTACTCTTCCGATTGGCGACCGCAGAATCAATGGACGCCGAACAAAAGTTCCACCTGGAGACCCTGGAAAAGCCCAGCATCGCGGAAGCCGATCGAATAATGCAAGTTGAAGCTGAACCATCATGGTTCGATCCCATTCTGAAATATCTCAAAGAAGGGTCGCTTCCACCCGACCGGAGAGAGGCTAGAAAGCTGAAGCTACAGGCCACCCACTACGTGCTGATCGATGACCAACTTTACAAACGGTCCTTCTCTATGCCACTGCTTAGATGCCTTCGTCCGTCTGAAGCACATTATGCTCTCCGCGAAGTGCATGAGGGGATTTGCGGCAACCATCTGGAAGCCGGTCCCTATGCCACAAGGTGCTGCGACAAGGCTATTACTGGCCGACAATGCAAAAGGATGCAGACGATCTGGTCCGAGCCTGCGACCCATGCCAGAGGCACTCAACCATTCAAAGAATCCCCTCCGCCGACCTGGTTCCTATATCCTTCGCTTGGCCCTTCGCCAAATGGGGGATGGACATTCTCGGCCCATTCCCGCTTGCCATGGGGCAGCGGAAATTTCTATTTGTCGCTATCGACTACTTCACTAAATGGGTCGAGGCGGAGGCGGTTGCACAAATAACAGAGGCACGGGCCAGAGATTTTGTATGGAGGTCCATCATCTGCCGATTCGGCCTCCCGCATACTATAATCACCGATAATGGTAAGCAATTCGACAACTCTAAGTTCCGCTAGTTCTGCGAGGAACACGGAATCCGTCACCACCTCACCTCGGTCGGGCATCCACAAGCCAACGGAGCGGCCGAAGTGACCAACAGGACCCTCCTTCGGGGATCAAAGCTCGCCTTTCCAGAGCCCAAGGCAGATGGGCGGATGAGCTGCATCATGTCCTGTAGGCCTACCGCACCACCCCGAGAATCCCGATAGGTGAAACCCCATTCTGGATGGCCTTCGGCACGGAGGCCGTTATCCCTGTAGAGATAGGCCTCCCTTCGTTGCGGGTGGAAAGCTACTCAAGGAAGCTAGCGACGAACAGCTCCATACCAACCTCGACCTGATAGAGGAGATTAGAGAGAAGGCCCGAATCAGAGTGGTTGCTTATCAACAAAGGGTGGCCCGCTACCACGCCTCCAGAGTCAAAGGGAAAGCCTTCCTGCCTAGCGACCTTGTTCTCCGGAAAGCCTCTGTTTCCAAACCACTGGAACAAGGAAAGTTGGCACCAAACTGGGAAGGCCCATACCAAGTAGCGGAGATCATTGGACCGGGAAACTATAAGCTGCAAGATCTAAACGAAAAGTCTGTCCCCCGGACATGGAACGTGGACAATCTCCGTAAGTATTACCAATAGGGTATGTCCTCTATAAGTTCACTTTTATATACCTTATTATACCTTCCTGTCGGCACGTGTTTTCATAATTTGTAACGTGAATCATCATGCATTACATTGCCAAAGATTACGAAAAGAAACAGGTGCTGCTCACTAATCCTCGGCACGACCGAGTTACCTATCTGAACAGGAATTCTCTAAACCTCGGCTGGGCCGAGCAACAAATTCTCTGAACCTTGGCAAGGCCAAGTAAAAAATTCTCCGAACCTCGGCTGGGCCGAGCAACAAATTCTTCGAACCTTGGCAGGGCTAAGTAAAAAATTCTCCGAACCTCGGCTGGGCCGAGCAACAAATTCTCCGAACCTTGGCAGGGCCAAGTAAAAAATTCTCCGAACCTCAGCTGGGCCGAGCAACAAATTCTCCGAACCTTGGCAGGGCCAAGTAAAAAATCTTCGAACCTCGGCTGGGCCGAGCAACAAATTCTCCGAACCTCGGCTGGGCTGAGCAACTAATCTCCGAACCTCGGCTGGGCCGAGCAACTAATCTCCGAACCTCGGCTGGGCTGAGCAACTAATCTCCGAACCTCGGCTGGGCCGAGCAACTAATATCCGAACCTCGGCTGGGCTGAGCAATAATTCTTCGAACTAAGGTCCCAGTAGAAAACCAAAGTACGCGGGCCCCGATTAAAGCCGAAGGACTTCCAAATAGTCCCCAGAACTTCGGCCAGTTTGAAAAAAGGCACACTGAGCAAAAACCATCAATGGACACAAAGAATGCGCCTCCGGCAAACCCCTAAAGGGTTCAAAAAGCCCTACATGACCGGCCATGAACCCCAGGCAAAGCTGGGAAATTCTCCCTTTTTTGCTGCTAAAATTTCTGGGCAATGCCCCTATAACCTGCCAAACAAAACGCCCGTCTCAAACGAAGCCATGACTCAGCGCGTGAACCAATGGAGCCACCCAGGCTCTCCAACTATTCAATCAGATACGAATGGTTTTTCTTCGACATCTCAGAAAATAAGAGGTTGTAAAAAAAAGGCCTTTTTCATTGATTGTAAAAGAAATACAAAAAGAGAAGCAGAAGAAACAAAAAGAAAAAGAAAAAGAAAAGGGAGAAGAAGCCCTCGCTAGGGCTCACTGTCACTCCCAGAAGCCAGCAAGTCCTCCAGGCGTTCGGTGAGATCGGCGACTTGCTGGCGGAGTGATATTATTTCCTCCCTCTGTCGGTCCAGCACCCGACACAGGGCCTCTATCTCCCTCGTAGTAACATCGACATAATCCTCAACAACCCTCTCGAGCCGCTGGTGGATCGCGAGGGTCGACGCCAGGCCCAACCCATCGACTGTAATGGTGGGACGGCCCCCCACCGGATGTAGCAGGCCATTGATCACCGCCTTTAGCTCGTCAGATGGTCGCTCTCCTCCTTGAGAAGCCATGACGAAAACTATTTTGAGACTGAATCAGAGGGGTGGCGAAAACCAGCATGCCCCCATTCGTATTTATACTTGTCAGGCGAGTATTTCGACCAGTCGGGCCATAACCACCGACCTATGAGAACTCGCCACGTATCATTGCTTTAATTAGTGCCTGCAGAATCCAAAAGGTCGTGCCCCATCCCGAGTGAAGTCGGTAATGCGGATGGACTGTTCGGGAACCCCCCTGAATAGAGTATCTCTCGATCTGCCGGCCCCCCGTAATAAATGCTCCCAACACTTCCCCAAGCTCTTTTAAGCCGATCACCTTTCGGGAAACGCAAAAAGGAAAGAATTTCAGCGCCTGGCAGTAATTCGTCCCCTCGAGAGAGGTAAAGTCATAAATGGAGGGCGTGACCATGTACCGCCCGTTCCACCCTGATGTCCCTCACCAAACACCGCAGGGACCTAACATTATGACTCATAGTGGCGACTAAGTCACTTCTCCGAGCAACAAATTCTTCGAACCTTGGCAGGGCCAAGTAAAACATCTCCGAACCTCGGCAAGGCCGAGCAAAAAATTCTCCGAACCTCGGCAAGGCCGAGCAATAAATTTCCGAACCTCAGCAAGGCCGAGCAACAATTCTTCGAACCTTGGCAGGGCCAAGTAAAACATCTCCGAACCTCTGCTGGCCCGAGTGATAAATTCTCCAAACCTCGGCAAGGCCGAGCCATAAACATTCGGGTTCCAATGGGGACGAGGCATAAATCTCCGAGCTTCGGACCAGATAAGGAGCGTATTCTGCCACCGAACAATCTCTAAACCTCCGTCTGGACTAGGGCAGTTTGCAAGCCCCGACTAGTTCGGATAGCGCGGGATCCTCGCCTAAAAACGAACGGCACGTACCCCATGGCCAGCAACAACAACTCGGCACAGGAGAAATAGAGAATTGAGAAACAGAACAAAACTTTCTTTATTTCATTGCCATCAAAACCAATTACAAATGCCTGAGAGGCGTTACAAGAGCATTGAAATGCATAAAGTAAAGACAAGCACAAGACTCGGGCAACTGCTCCAAAGCAACCTGGGCAACTGTGATGCTCCGGCGTCCCGACCGACGAACCAGACAAACCACAAATAGTCAGCTCGCGCCGATAATGGGCGGGCGACATGGACCAACCATTGCGGCCAGCTTCGGTTAATAATGATATCTCGGTGACCCAACCAAGATATCAGGGTGATTGGAAAGGGTGGACGGAATGTCACCCCTAACCACCCTACCGAGAGGCCCCCCGGCGAGTAGGTAGGAAGTCCGCGGACCCTAGCGCCGGAACACTCTCCCCAACCGAGTGTGTACCGCCCCAACTTGCCCAAACTCAAAGGCAAGGTACCTGCGGGCGGCACGCTGTCGCCCCCTCCCCACGTGGTAAAAGATTCCCCAGGCGGGCGAGCCCAGGAATCCAAACCAGGGGAGGAGGTAAAATTCACTCAACCCATGGGAAGCCCGCGTACACTTCCTACCGTAAGTCCCCAAGGGGGAACCACAAAGGTCACACTGGAAGCACATATGTGCGCTCTATGTGTGATCTCTGCGCCCTCCCTGTGCGCTCTCCATATGATCTCCGGGACTCATCCCCTAAAGGCGAGCCATTCTTCAGCAGCTCCTTCATCGCCCCAGCTGTCCGGTGGCGAAGGGCTTGTGAAAGGAAAGCTCAACCCTCCCACTCGCAACAGCGGAGAAATGAGCATGGTGGAAACTCCAATGGGAAAGAAACTTTGGGGATGACCTAACACGACCCCTCTTTCCCCCTTTTTATAGGCAAAAAATGAACCGGGAACAACTACCAAGGCCATAAGCCCCGAGATTCGAAATACCTGGGCCATGCCTCCACGTGGCCTCCCGGGATGAAAGCAGCGCCTCGCTGCGCGCCGAGCCCATCGCCTGAACCATGACGCATGCAAAGATTTCCTTTTGATCCTGAATCACAATTATTAAACGCAGAAAATCATCCACCGATCTTACGGAAACTGACAAGGTTCAGGAAATCGTCCTACGAAAATAATGTCCTCCAATGGCAGACGGATGCGTGCGCCATATGCTAAAACGACTTGCATGAAAAAGGACCAATGCCATAAAAGCCTTCCGGAAAGCGCCGGAGCAGCTTTTTGCTCCCCACAGAGCCGTATCACCAACTCCGGAGAAATGAAAACTGACCTACCTGCGGAACGGCAGAGCACTGGCAGGGCAGCAAAAAGCACGAAAACCGACTGTTCATCGATGGCTTCCCGAGGAAGTTAATCGCTCGAAGAACTTATGCAACAAAATTGAACATCTCAAAACAAAAATGAATGCGAAGGCTACACAAACTATTCTTTCATTCATCAGAAAAGGAAGTAGCAAAAGAAACGAAAAACACATCAGCCCTCACAGGGGCTCACCATTGTCTCCCAGAACCGCCGACCGTTCTCTCCGATCCGCCGCAGGGCTACCCACCTGCTGTTGGAGAGACGCCATGTAACATCCTGAAAACCTTGTAATCTATGGCATTTTCAGTTAAAATGAAAGTCAGAAAGTTTTCTTGATATATGGGTGTGTTGGCCTTTTGATAAATGTAAAGAGAAGAAATTTTTGGAGTAAATAAGTATATTTCTAAATGTTAATGAGTCTGATTTGAGAAATTGAGAGACTTAAGTTTAATGGGTTTAAATCACAAGAAAAATCAAGTTTAGTTTGAGTTTTATCCTAAAAATGACGTTTTTAGTGGTTGGAGTCGACTCCACTCTGATAGGAGTCGACTCCGGCACGTTTTTAAACTTTCGGCACGCTTAGGAGTCGACCCCTACAGTGCTGGAGTCGACTCCTACCTTTCAGGAGTCGACTCTACTTTTCTGGAGTCGACCCCTACTTCTGCTCGAGCCGACTCGCAATCTGTTCGAGCCGACTCCGCGACGGCAGGTTTTTCTGAGTTAAATCTTGAGAAATTCATATTTAATCCGTTTCAAGTCCGATTTGGATGCCGTTTGAACCGTTGGATTTCTAAAATCGAGTTCTTCAAGATGGTAAAGTCTTTTCTTAGAAATGTTACATAAAAGTATAGATTTAAGCGAAAAAGGATGATCTGGGCTATAAATCTATTAAAAAAATGCTATATCAGGGGCAAAAGGGGAAAAGGCTCCGATGTCAATTGCAAATTGTGTTAAGGGCAACTTAGGAAAGAAAATATAAGGGCAAATAGCATGGTTATAAGTGAGCCACGTGTTTTCCAAAAAGTGTGTGTTAAGAGTGTGTGAGGGTAAAAGGGAGATTTGGCATGCCTTAACCCTTAAGTTTCCTATGACTTGGTCCCCAAGTCATTAGAGAAAAAGGGGAACGTGGGTTCAGCCAGAGAAAAGAAAGAAAGAAAGAAAGAAAGAAAGAAGAGAGAAAAGAGAGGAAAAGGAAGAAGAAGAAGAAGAAAAAGGAGGAAGAAAGAGAAAGGGAAAGGGAAGCTTGGGGGTTTGTGCTCGACTCCAGGTAAGCTATAGCTTCCCTAGGTCTTGTATGACTTTAGATTTTCTTAGATTAGTGTATTTTGAGGTAATAGTAGAAGTAATCTTGAGTAGAGATTGGGTGGAAGAAAATAATGAGATATTAGAGGATAGATCATGTATGCATGCTTGGTTCATGGGAAAACCTCGTGTGGAGGTAATCCTAATAGCTATTGTATTGTATGTTGACGTAGGTCAAGAGGGTTATTCTAGGGAGCCGAAATACCAGAGTTGAGTACCAGTTGTACCAGTCGAGGAGTAACCTACTAAGGTGAGTGGATTTCTCATCTAGCAATGAGAGGTTAATTTGAGCTAGTATAATGAGATTTATACCTAGTTATGGTATGCTATGTTTAGTTGAGTATTATGTATGTTTTAAATATGAGAAATGAGAACCTAGTATATGATAATCTGATAAATGAGTTTTGAGCATAAACACATAAGCATGAGTTTCAATGAGGGAATTTTTAATGTATACATGGCATATTTGCATGATAAAGCTTTACAAATGATGTATGAGTCATACTGAGCATCAGGCAGCTAGGGGGCTGATCACCCTTTAGACTGTACTGTAGCATGAGCATTGCACACTACTATCGAGCCGGCACCTCCTTGCGAACAGATCGTACGATGAACCCCAGAATCAGGGGTGAGTGCATGCCTAACCAGGCCAGTGGGGCTGGTTGTGAGCAGCCCGTGGGGGCATGAATCATAGCTCAGTGGAGCTGATTACTATATATAGCCCGTGGGGGCAGAGAGAAAACCCGAGGTTCCAGGGTTAAGGAACAAAGCACTTTGCCAGGTGAACCGCACGGGTAAGGGGTGCTATTTGTGCGGGGATCCTGTTGCTAGTCACGCACCCGATGAGAGTACACCTACAGAAGGGCGACTGTAGGGTGGTACCTCAGAGGCATTACACACACAGCCCAGCATCATGAGATCTAAAAGCATATGTTGTGATATAAAAAGGGCCAATGGGCCAAATAGTTATCCCGAGAGGGAGATCTTACTTGAGATGCCAGTGGGCAAGCAGATCCTGATGGGAGTCTGGGTTGTAGATAAAGAATGCATATCTTCATATTGTAATGCATGAAGTTTTATTTTAATGAGTTATCTTTCAGTGAAGAGTTATTATAGAGTATTCCAGTACTGATATGTTATTTGAAGAATAAGCTACATTTTATTTTATCTGATATCATGTTAAAAATGTACTTTGAGTTGTACAAGTTAAATAGTTTCAGCATACGATTGAAATTAAGAGGTAATGGTTCTCTATTTCTCCATAGTTAGATGGTTATCCAGTCACTGGGACTTAGGTCTCATCCCTCTATGATTTAAATGTTCTTTCAGATCAGTGAGTATTTCTGCCAGGATCACAAGATAAGCAGGACAGGACCCTTAGCTGATGAAGCTTGCTTGGATGCAAGAGTGTTTAAATGCTAGCCTTGTATATTGAGAGAGGGTGGTTTGATAATTGTATTTTGTATATGTGTATGTGTACAGTGGGATGTAATGATGTTTTAGACCTTTTTGGATATGAATACGAGACTTATGTTTTGGAGAAGATTATGAGTATGATGTGTGCACTTAGGATTTTAATGTCGAATGTGAATGTGATCTTGTAAACTGCCTGAGGAATGTCATGAAAAATATTATCTGAGCAGGTTGATGCTTAATGTTGATTGGGTGATTGTGCATATAATTGAGATGAAAGTGAAAAGTTTTTAACAGGATGTGTTTTCGTGTGTCTGCCACTTATGATAATTAGTTGGGGTTCTCTAGCTCTTTATGGAGCGCTACATAAAGACTAGTAAAACTCTATCCGATTACCACAAGTGTGCAGGTGTGCTGTCGGTGGCCCCAGAGAGGAGGGGGAGCTGACAAGTTTTGGTATCAGAGCCCTAGGTTATTAGGTCCTAGGGGAATAAGTATGAGTATGAGTCTAGGATGATTGAATGTTTTATGATTATAGCTATTGAATGATGAAACTGATGTAATGAATAATGTCTTGTAGGACGATTACTACAAAGGCATCTAGAGAGACAGAGCAATCTTCAGGCAGGGATAGAAGCAAAGGTCAAAGTAGATTCAGAAGGTCAGTTAGAAGAAGTCAAATTGATAGAATGGCTTCTAGTGATTCCACCGAGCCAGTATCTAAGGAGGCTAGAGTGGGGGCATCTCCAGAGCAGATGCCAGAGTCTTCTTCACAGTCTATTACCCCTGTGCCAGTAGACCCATCTCGAGTACAGACTCAGGGGCCTAGTATGTCAGAGTTGGTAGGCATGATTACTCAGGCTGTGGTAGCAGCTGTGGGTGCTAGTTCTAGCCTTCCATCTAAAAATACTGAGGTTGTGAGGAATGTGGAAAGAGCCAGAAAGTTAGGGGCTCTGGAGTTCCAGGGAACTACTGATCCTATTCAGGCCGGGGCATGGCTGCAGAGGATCGAGAGAGTATTTGATGTGATGGGATGCTCTGAGGAGCAGAGGCTGAGTATTGCCACCTTTTTACTGGAGGGTAGAGCCCAGAGTTGGTGGAGATCTATTCAGGGCAGGCAGCCCCAGGGAGTGGAGTTGACATGGGAAAATTTTAGAAGAGAATTTCATCAGCAATATTATTCTGAGATTTATAGGGATCAGAAGAGGAGGGATTTCCTTTGTTGACTCAGGGGAGGATGTCCGTGGCAGATTATGAAGCCACTTTTGTGGAGTTATCTCAGTTTGCTAGGGCCTTGGTGGCTGATGAGAGGGAGAGATGTCGACTATTCCAGGATGGGTTGAACCTCCCTATTAAGGCCAAGACCTGTATGCAGACCTACAATAATTACTCTGAGTTGGTGCAGGGAGCACTCAAAGCTGAGGAGATTGAAAAAGAATATATGAGTAGGAGGCAGGATAGAATGAAAAGAAGTGCTCCTAGTCATTCTTCTGCTCCGGGAGGGACTCAGCCATTCAAGAAACCCCAGAGGACTGGACAGTTTTATTCTGG
Organism: Calamus simplicifolius; assembly: GCA_900491605.1. Classification (NCBI taxonomy): domain Eukaryota; kingdom Viridiplantae; phylum Streptophyta; class Magnoliopsida; order Arecales; family Arecaceae; genus Calamus; species Calamus simplicifolius. The sequence continues at coordinate 1,287,728 of UESW01003886.1, read as the reverse complement.
GTTTAGAGCCCCTGGTGATGTGGGCAGAGGATCCGTATCTGTGTCAGCATCTAGCCCAGTTCAAAGAAAGCCTTATGTGGGTGTGCCTCAGGTTGCCTCCAGCAGGGTGTCTGGTGATGTAGGGGAGCAGGGTCGTCCTTCTGGTGGAGGGAGAAATATACCCCCATGTAATGTATGTGGAAAACTTCATTTGGGAGAATGTAGGAGGGGCAATAAGGGATGTTATATTTGTGGTGATCTAGGTCACCTGAAGAGAGATTGCCCTAGGAGAGGGCAGCAGGCTGGTGGGCTTCCTCAGGGGCCAGTAATGCCAAGGGGACAGCCTAGTAGGAGAGGTGATGGTAGTGTAGTGGCTTCAGCCAGTCAGGTGGGGCCTAATGTTAATCAGCCAGGAGGGTCATCCAGTATTCCGAGAGCCGAGGCCAGAGTGTTTGCCATGACCAGACAGGAGGCTCAGATTGATCCTGATGTGGTGACAGGTATGCTACCCATCGATAATCATGATGCTTATATTTTAATTGATTCTGGATCTACGCATTCATTTATCTCATGTGAGTTTGCTAAGCATCTAGTTAGAGATGTGGGCCAGTTGGGTAGTCAGTTGGTAGTATCTATGCCCGTAGGGAGGCCTTTTATAGCAGACCAAGTGTATAGAGGTTGTGATATTTCTGTGGGGAGTCAGAAATTAGCAGCAGATTTGATTCCTTTGAGGTTGAAAGAGTTTGATGCCATTTTGGGGATGGATTGGCTATCTGTGCATAGAGCCAGAGTAGATTGCTTAAGGAAGGAGGTGATGTTGCAAACTTCTGATGATAGAGAAGTCTGTTTTGTTGGTGATAGGAGGGGGTTACCCTCAGGAGTGATTTCGGCTCTGTCAGCCAATAGAATGCTAGCAAAGAGATGTGAAGCCTATTTAGCTTGTGCAGTGAGCCTAGAGGGCAATGGTTTAGAGCTGACGAATATCCCTGTGGTAAGGGATTTTTCAGATGTATTTCCTGAGGAGTTGCCAGGGTTACCTCCTGACAGAGGATTTGATTTCAGTATAGATCTAGCCCCAGATACCAGACCAATAGCCAGGGCACCTTATAGAATGGCTCCAGTTGAATTGAAAGAATTGAAAAGTCAGTTACAAGAATTATTGGATAAAGGGTTTATTAGACCCAGTATATCACCATGGGGTGCACCAGTGTTGTTTGTGAAGAAAAAGGATGGTACCTTGAGGTTGTGTATAGACTATAGACAGTTGAACAAGGTGACCATTAGAAACAATTATCCATTACCAAGGATCGATGATTTGTTTGATCAGCTGCAGGGGGCAGCAGTGTTTTCAAAGATTGATCTGAGATCTGGGTATCATCAATTGAGAATAAGAATGAGGATATATCTAAGACTGCTTTCAGGACCAGATATGGTCATTATGAGTTCTTGGTAATGCCATTTGGCTTGACAAATGCTCCAGCTGCTTTTATGGGCCTGATGAATCAAGTATTTCAAGAGTATCTAGATAAATTTGTGATAGTATTCATTGATGACATCTTGATTTATTCTAGAAGTAGTGAAGAGCATGAACAGCATCTGAGGACAGTTTTGCAGATATTAAGAGAAAAGCAATTATATGCAAAGTTTAGTAAAAGTGAATTTTGGCTGGATGAGGTAAAGTTCTTGGGACATGTAGTTTCAGCCAAAGGTATTATGGTAGATCCTCAAAAGATTGAAGCTATAGTAAATTGGGTATCACCTACCAATCAGACTGAGGTGAGGAGTTTCTTGGGGTTAGCAGGATATTATAGAAGATTTATAGAAAATTTCTCGATTTTGGCTTTCCTATGACTAAGCTGCTTAGAAAGAATATCAAGTTTGATTGGTCAAATGAATGCCAGAAGAGTATGGATGAATTGAAAAGGAGATTAACCTCAGCCCCAATCCTAATACTACCTGATAGTGCCAGTGATTATGTGATCTATAGTGATGCCTCATTGAAGGGTTTGGGGTGTGTTTTAATGCAGAATGGGAAAGTAGTGGCTTATATATCTAGACAGTTGAGATCCCATGAAAAGAATTACCCCACCCATGATTTGGAGTTAGCTGCTGTTATATTTGCATTGAAGGTTTGGAGGCACTACTTGTATGGAAGAAGATGCCAGATATTTACTGATCATAAGAGCTTGAAATATATTCTGACCCAGAAGGAATTGAATTTAAGGCAGAGAAGATGGATTGAATTGATTAAAGACTATGATTGCACTATTGAGTATCACCCAGGGAAAGCTAATGTTGTGGCTGATGCCTTGAGTCGAAAGTCTATGGCCACATTGGCTTCTATCAGAACCGTACAGCTACCCTTGATGATTGAGTTAAGGAGGTTAGATGCAGAGCTAGCTGTAGAAGAGTCAGGAGCCTTGTTGGCTACTTTCAGAGTGAGACCCCAAATGCTAGAAGAAATAAGAGAAGCTCAGTTGCTAGATCTACATTTGCTTAAAGCCAGAGATTTAATTCAGAGTGGGTCTCAGTCAGAGTTTTCTGTTAGAGGTGATGGAGTGTTATTATTCAAGGGCAGAGTTTGTGTGCCAGCTGTGGAATCAGTGAAAGATCAGATTTTAAGGGAAGCACATAGCTCAGCTTATTCAATGCATCCAGGTAGTACTAAGATGTATAGAACTATCAAACAGAATTACTGGTGGAATGGTATGAAAAAGGAGATAGCTGAGTATGTATCTAAGTGTTTGGTGTGTCAGCAGATTAAGGCTGAACATCAGTGTCCAGCTGGAAAGCTTCAGCCTCTGTTTGTGCCAGAGTGGAAGTGGGAGCATATAACTATGGATTTCGTTGTAGGACTCCCAAAGACCAGAAGGGGCAATGATGCTATATGGGTGATAGTTGATAGATTGACTAAGTCTGCTCATTTTCTGCCGATTAAGATTGTCTTTACCTTGGATAGATTAGCAGAATTATATGTGCATGAAATTGTGAGTAGGCATGGTGTGCCAGTATCGATAGTATCAGATAGAGATCCAAGGTTCACATCTCAATTTTGGGCAGAATTACAGAAAGCTTTGGGGACTAAATTGAGGTTCAGTACAGCATTTCATCCCCAAACCGATGGTCAGTCAGAAAGAACCATCCAGACACTGGAGGATATGCTGAGAGCTTGTGTCATGGAATTTTCTGGTAGCTGGGATGATCATCTACCTTTAGTAGAGTTTGCTTACAATAACAGCTACCATTCTAGCATTGATATGGCACCATATGAGGCCTTGTATGGGAGAAAATGTAGAACTCCAGTGTGTTGGGATGAGGAGGGAGAGAGAAGGCTGTTAGGCCCTGAGTTAGTGCAGCTTACAGCAGATCAAGTTAAAATTATAAGAGCTAAATTAAAGGCAGCCCAGGATAGACAGAAGAGCTATGCAGATAAAAAGCATAGAGAGGTAAAGTTTGAGGTTGGAGATAGAGTCTTTCTGAAGGTATCTCCTTGGCGAGGTATTATGAGATTTGGAAAGAAAGGCAAGTTGAGTCCCAGGTATATTGGACCCTATGAAATTCTGGAAAGAGTTGGGACACTAGCTTATAGATTGGCTTTACCTCCAGAGTTATCTCAGATTCATAATGTATTTCATGTATCAATGCTTAGGAGGTATGTGCCAGATTCCTCTCATGTGATTCAGTCTGAGACTATAGAGTTACAGGGGGATTTATCATTTGCAACCGAACCAGTGAAGATCTTGAGTAGGGAGATTAAGCAGCTCCGCAGTAAAAGAATTCCGTTAGTTAAGGTGCAATGGTTAAATCATCAAAAAGAGGAGGCTACATGGGAGCGAGAGGATGAGATGAGATTTAAGTACCCCCATCTATTTGAAAATATATCTAGCTAAATTTCGAGGACGAAATTTCTTAAGAGGGGGAGAATTGTAACATCCTGAAAACCTTGTAATCTATGGCATTTTCAGTTAAAATGAAAGTCAGAAAGTTTTCTTGAATATGGGTGTGTTGGCCTTTTGATAAATGTAAAGAGAAGAAATTTTGGAGTAAATAAGTATATTTCTAAATGTTAATGAGTCTGATTTGAGAAATTGAGAGACTTAAGTTTAATGGGTTTAAATCACAAGAAAAATCAAGTTTAGTTTGAGTTTTATCCTAAAATGACGTTTTTAGTGGTTGGAGTCGACTCCATCTGATGGAGTCGACTCCGGCACGTTTTAAACTTTCGGCACGCTTAGGAGTCGACCCCTGCAGTGCTGGAGTCGACTCCTACCTTTCAGGAGTCGACCTACTTTTCTGGAGTCGACCCCTACTTCTGCTCGAGCCGACTCGCAATCTGTTCGAGCCGACTCCGCGACGGCAGGTTTTTCTGAGTTAAATCTTGAGAAATTCATATTTAATCCGTTTCAAGTCCGATTTGGATGCCGTTTGAACCGTTGGATTTCTAAAATCGAGTTCTTCAAGATGGTAAAGTCTTTTCTTAGAAATGTTACATAAAAGTATAGATTTAAGCGAAAAAGGATGATCTGGGCTATAAATCTATTAAAAAAATGCTATATCAGGGGCAAAATGGGAAAAGGCTCCGATGTCAATTGCAAATTGTGTTAAGGGCAACTTAGGAAAGAAAATATAAGGGCAAATAGCATGGTTATAAGTGAGCCACGTGTTTTCCAAAAAGTGTGTTAAGAGTGTGTGAGGGTAAAAGGGAGATTTGGCATGCCTTAACCCTTAAGTTTCCTATGACTTGGTCCCCAAGTCATTAGAGAAAAAGGGGAACGTGGGTTCAGCCAGAGAAAAGAAAGAAAGAAAGAAAGAAAGAAAGAAGAGAGAAAAGAGAGGAAAAGGAAGAAGAAGAAGAAGAAAAAGGAGGAAGAAAGAGAAAGGGAAAGGGAAGCTTGGGGGTTTGTGCTCGACTCCAGGTAAGCTATAGCTTCCCTAGGTCTTGTATGACTTTAGATTTTCTTAGATTAGTGTATTTTGAGGTAATAGTAGAAGTAATCTTGAGTAGAGATTGGGTGGAAGAAAATAATGAGATATTAGAGGATAGATCATGTATGCATGCATGGTTCATGGGAAAACCTCGTGTGGAGGTAATCCTAATAGCTATTGTATCTGTATGTTGACGTAGGTCAAGAGGGTTATTCAGGGAGCCGAAATACCAGAGTTGAGTACCAGTTGTACCAGTCGAGGAGTAACCTACTAAGGTGAGTGGATTTCTCATCTAGCAATGAGAGGTTAATTTGAGCTAGTATAATGAGATTTATACCTAGTTATGGTATGCTATGTTTAGTTGAGTATTATGTATGTTTTAAATATGAGAAATGAGAACCTAGTATATGATAATCTGATAAATGAGTTTTGAGCATAAACACATAAGCATGAGTTTCAATGAGGGAATTTTTAATGTATACATGGCATATTTGCATGATAAAGCTTTACAAATGATGTATGAGTCATACTGAGCATCAGGCAGCTAGGGGGCTGATCACCCTTTAGACTGTACTGTAGCATGAGCATTGCACACTACTATCGAGCCGGCACCTCCTTGCGAACAGATCGTACGATGAACCCCAGAATCAGGGGTGAGTGCATGCCTAACCAGGCCAGTGGGGCTGGTTGTGAGCAGCCCGTGGGGGCATGAATCATAGCTCAGTGGAGCTGATTACTATATATAGCCCGTGGGGGCAGAGAGAAAACCCGAGGTTCCAGGGTTAAGGAACAAAGCACTTTGCCAGGTGAACCGCACGGGTAAGGGGTGCTATTTGTGCGGGGATCCTGTTGCTAGTCACGCACCCGATGAGAGTACACCTACAGAAGGGCGACTGTAGGGTGGTACCTCAGAGGCATTACACACACAGCCCAGCATCATGAGATCTAAAAGCATATGTTGTGATATAAAAAGGGCCAATGGGCCAAATAGTTATCCCGAGAGGGAGATCTTACTTGAGATGCCAGTGGGCAAGCAGATCCTGATGGGAGTCTGGGTTGTAGATAAAGAATGCATATCTTCATATTGTAATGCATGAAGTTTTATTTTAATGAGTTATCTTTCAGTGAAGAGTTATTATAGAGTATTCCAGTACTGATATGTTATTTGAAGAATAAGCTACATTTTATTTTATCTGATATCATGTTAAAAATGTACTTTGAGTTGTACAAGTTAAATAGTTTCAGCATACGATTGAAATTAAGAGGTATGGTTCTCTATTTCTCCATAGTTAGATGGTTATCCAGTCACTGGGACTTAGGTCTCATCCCTCTATGATTTAAATGTTCTTTCAGATCAGTGAGTATTTCTGCCAGGATCACAAGATAAGCAGGACAGGACCCTTAGCTGGTGAAGCTTGCTTGGATGCAAGAGTGTTTAAATGCTAGCCTTGTATATTGAGAGAGGGTGGTTTGATAATTGTATTTTGTATATGTGTATGTGTACAGTGGGATGTAATGATGTTTTAGACCTTTTTGGATATGAATACGAGACTTATGTTTTGGAGAAGATTATGAGTATGATGTGTGCACTTAGGATTTTAATGTCGAATGTGAATGTGATCTTGTAAACTGCCTGAGGAATGTCATGAAAAATATTATCTGAGCAGGTTGATGCTTAATGTTGATTGGGTGATTTGTGTATATAATTGAGATGAAAATGAAAGTTTTTAACAGGATGTGTTTTCGTGTGTCTGCCACTTATGATAATTAGTTGGAGTTCTCTAGCTCTTTATGGAGCGCTACATAAAGACTAGTAAAACTCTATCCGATTACCACAAGTGTGCAGGTGTGCTGTCGGTGGCCCCAGAGAGGAGGGGGAGCTGACAATGGCAGTAATTGGTTGATTTGGAAACCAAAGATGATGGATCTCTTGTATTGCAAAGATTTAGCCAAGCCGATTGAGAAGATGGGAGAGAAGCCAGAAAAATATGATGATGAAGATTGGGCTACTATGGATAGAAAAGCAATCAGTGTCATCAGGCAATGGGTGGATGACACAGTATTCCATCATATTTCAAATGAAACCTCAGCCTATGAACTATGGAAGAAGTTAGAAGGGTTGTATGAGAGGAAAACTGCTGGAAACAAAGCATACTTAATCAGAAAGCTTGTAATCTGAAGTACAAGCCGGGAAAATCAATTGCAGAGCACCTAAATGAGATGAAGAGCATTGTGAACCAGCTGGCCACAATGAAGATGCTTATGGAAGATGAACTTCAGGCACTCCTGTTGTTGAGTTCTCTACCTGATAGTTGGGAGACACTGGTGGTGTCATTGAGTAACTCCGCCCCTGATGGAGTTATCACCATGAGTCAGGCTACTAGCAGCTTGCTCAATGAGGAGGAAAGAAGGAAGGGAACTGGAGAGTCTCAAACACAGACAGATGTACTTGTCACAGAGGGCAGAGGGAGACAGTTTACTAGAAAAGAAAAAACAGAGGCAGAAGCAAATCCAGACCAAGGAAGGAAATCGAATGCTACCATTGTCATAAGAAAGGACACTACAAAAGTGAATGTAGACTGCTAAAGAAGAAGAACAATGAAGGCGGTAAGGCAGAAGATAAGAAAGATAGAGAGGTAGCAGCAGTTGCCTCAGGAGAAGACATCATTCTATTTACAGAATGTGTTGATCAGTGCTTAGCCACCACATCAAATCAGGTTGATTGGGTGGTGGATACTGGAGCTTCTTATCATGCCACACCCAGGAGAGAGTTCTTCACATCCTACAGGATAGGTGATCTTGGTGTGATCCGAATGGGAAACAATGGTGTTTCCAAAATATGTGGGATAGGAGAAGTAGTGGTCCAGACCCGTGAAGGCAGCAGATTGATACTCAAAGAGGTCAGACATGTTCCAGATCTCAGGATGAATCTCATCTCAGCAGGCAAGCTAGATGAAGAGGATATGTTAGCCAGTTTGGGGGAGATCAATGGAAGTTAATCAAAGGTGCTATGGTGATTACCAAAGGACAGAGATCATGCACATTATACAAGTTGCAGTCTAGTTTGGTTAGGGGAGAAGTATGTGCAGCAGAGCATGATACTGCAGATTTGTGGCACAAGAGATTAGGCCATATTGGCGGAAAGGGATTGCAAACTCTCCTCAGGGCAGGGTCTTACCAGAGATACAGGACAGAGTTCTCAGTGATTGTACCCACTGTGTGGTGGGTAAGCAGCACAGGGTGACATTTCAGAGTAGCTCCAAGAAGAAGACTGGCCTTTTGGAGCAAGTGTACTCAGATGTGTGTGGACCCATGAGGGAGAAGACCTTAGGAGGAGCCTCATATTTCGTCACATTTATAGATGATGCTTCCAGAAAGGTGTGGGTTTTTGTTTTAAAGTCCAAGGACCAGGTGGCAGCAGTTTTTGAGTTTTTTCACAGGCTTGTGGAGAGGCAGACAGGAAAGAAGTTGAGATGCATTCGTACAGATAATGGGGGAGAGTACATAGGAGTCTTTCACCAGTACTGCAGAGCACAAGGTATCAGACATGAGCAAACAGTGCCAAAGACTCCACAGGAGAATGGAGTAGCTGAGAGAATGAACAGGACAATAGTGGAGAGAGTCAGGTGCATGCTCTCCCAGTCCAAGTTGCCCAAGAGCTTTTGGGGGGAGGCAGTCCAGACAGCATGTTATTTGATAAATAGATCTCCCTCATCAGCTCTAGATGGAGAGGTGCCAGAGAAGGTGTGGACAGGCAAGAATGTCAGATATGATTATCTAAAGATTTTTGGCTGCAGGGCATTTGTGCATGTGCCTAAGGATGAGAGGACAAAGTTAGATGACAAGACAAGACAATGTATCTTTCTGGGGTTTGGTGATGAGCAGTTTGGCTATAAGCTGTGGGACCCAGTTGATAGGAAGGTAGTCAGGAGCAGAGATGTCATATTCTATGAGGATCAAACCATAGAAGACATCAAGAGGGCGGAGCATCAGTCTGAGTCAGATTTGTATGGCCCAGTAGATATAGAGCCTGTCAGTCCTCCAGCAGTTCATGCAGATGAGCCAGAGAAACAGTCAGTACAGGGTGCAGATGAGCAGCAGCCTACACCTATTGAGGATATAGATCAGGAGATTCAGATCCCTGAGGAGGAGCTACCGACAGAGGTGAGGAGATCCACGAGAGCAAGGCAACCATCTAGTCGGTATTCAGTGCATGAATATATCATGTTGACAGATGCAGATGAGCCAGAGTCATATGAGGCGGCCCATGTCAGTGAGCAGCGGGAGCAGTGGCAGAGAGCTATGCAGGAGGAGATGGACTCTCTTCTGCATAATCATACATATGACTTGGTAGCTAGGCCCAAGGGGAGAAAGGTACTCAGAAATAAGTGGGTCTACAAGGTAAAGGCAGAAGAGAAAAGCTCACAGCCTAGATATAAAGCACGACTAGTTGTGAAGGGCTTTGCACAAAAGAAGGGAGTTGATTTCGATGAGATATTTTCTCCAGTAGTGAAGATGACCTCAATCAGGACGGTGTTAGGATTGGTAGCTAGCATGAACATGGAGGTAGAGCAGTTGGATGTGAAGACAGCATTCTTGCACGGTGACTTAGAGGAAGAGGTCTATATGGAGCAGCCTGAAGGTTTCAAGGTGAAAGGCAAGGAGCACATGGTGTGCAGACTTAGAAAGAGTCTGTATGGTCTCAAGCAGGCGCCCCGACAGTGGTACAAAAAGTTTGAGACTTTCATGGTACAGGTTGGTTATAAAAGAACAACCACAGATCATTGTGTCTTCATTAGAAGGTTCCCTAGAGGTGATTTTATCATCCTTCTCTTATATGTGGATGATATGTTGATTGTTGGGCAGGACACCAGCAAGATTGTCACACTGAAGAAGGAGTTAGGGAAAGCTTTTGATATGAAGGATATGGGGCCAGTGAAACAAATATTGGGGATGCATGTATTCAGGGATAGACAAGCATGCAGGTTATGGTTGTCCCAGAAGAAATACATAGAGAAGGTGCTTCAGAGATTCAGCATGAGCAATGCTAAGTCAGTGGCATGTCCACTAGCTGGACACTTCAAGCTGAGTTCAGAGCAAAGCCCAGCCTCAGAGGAAGAGAAGCAGGAGATGAATAGAGTCCCTTATGCCTCAGCCGTGGGTAGTCTTATGTATGCTATGGTCTGTACCCGACCAGACTTAGCATATGCAGTTGGCTTAGTGAGCAGGTTCCTAGCGAATCCAGGAAAGGATCATTGGGCAGCAGCCAAATGGATCATGAGGTACTTGAGAGGTACAACTAGCTTGAGTCTTTGTTATGGACAGGGAGAACCTGTGTTACAGACATATACAGATGCAGATATGGCAGGAGATGTTGACTCCAGGAAGTCCACATCCGGTTACTTGGTTACATTTGCAGGAGGTGCAATTTCATGGCAGTCCAAGTTACAGAAGTGTGTTGCATTATCGTCCACAGAGGCCGAGTACATAGCAGTGACAGAAGGATGCAAGGAGATATTGTGGCTGAAGAGATTTCTTCAGGAGCTGGGTGTTAGACATGATACTTATGTGGTCTATTGTGACAATCAGAGCACTATTCACCTGAGCAAGAATCCGACTTTTCACTCCAAGTCGAAGCACATTGATATGCGTTATCACTGGATCAGACAGGTCCTGGAAGAGAAGCAGTTGCTGTTGGAGAAGATCCATACAGATGATAATGGGTCAGATATAATGACAAAGTCATTACCTATCAAGAAGGTTGAAGCTTGTAGAAAGAAAGCAGGCTTGGTGGATTTCCCCACGTAGTCGGGAGGGGGAGATATTGTTGGGTGCTCCCTCCACGTGGGGAGGGAACCGACCCATGATAACAAACTGCATCACAGTTTGTTACGGAGCCCATGATAACAAACTGCATCACAGTTTGTTACGGAGCTATTTTCAAAAAGGAAAAAAAATCCGGAAATAAAGGAGGGGGAGAGAGATCCGTATGTGGGATATACGAGATAAGAAAAATCCCAGATTGGGGGGAGAGAGCGGTGTGCGGCCTGAGAGAGATCCAGAGAAGCCCAGGCTTGGGAAAAATCCTGTGCAACCTCAGGAGGTCGATACGGACGAGTCTGAGAGCAGATTTGGGGGCACGGAAGAGCAACCACACGTTGGTGAGATCCTTCTTGTACCCACATCACTATTATTTTAAGTTCGAAGTGTTTCCTGATTTTTGGGCAAAAAAAAAAAAAAAATTAGGAGAAAAGTTGTAATCTTTTATTAAGATTAGTGAAGTGCTCTCGGAATTTGCCCCGTGGTTTTTTCCTTTCACATTGGAGGGGTTTTCCACGTAAATTTGGTTTTTGTGTGGTGTTTATTTTATTCCGCATATTCTGTGATTGTGGTAGATCGGTATATTTTTCTGTGATTGTGCACGCATATTTGTTTCGAGGGTGATTGAGGGTGTATTCCCAAAAAAGGACATAGGGAAAGGGAGCGCTCCAGCGGAAGAAAATAGGAAGGAGAGAGTTCCAGCCAAACAAAAAGGGTTTAATAAAAATCCTAGAAAAAAGGGAGGCTGTGGTGATCAAGGGGTTCAAGGGCGAGCGTGTTACCACACCACCAATCTAATCATTGGCGACAAAGAGTGAAAACCCAAGGTACTTCTCCAGTGAGGTTGATCCCATTGCTATTTATCAAGGACTAAACCTCAACTGTTGGTATCAGAGCCAGGCTCAAGAAGAAGTTATTTGGAGATCTTCAAAGAGCTGAAAAATTTCAGTAAAGCTTCACAAGGTCTTTCAATTTTCTGAAATATTTTTGTGCTATTTTTGGTTGAAATCTAGCCATGGGTAGTAGCATAAAAATATATTTTGAGAAGTTTGATGAAAAGAAAAGTTTCTTTATGAGGAAAGTCTGGGTAGAGGACTTTCTTGTGCAGTAGGGTTTAGATCTGGATTTAAAAGAAAGGCCAGATGGATGACAGATAAGTAGTGGATGTTATTAGAGAAAAAAGCATGTTCAACGATCAGAGGATGTTTGGAAGATTCAGCCCTTTATTCAGTGCTGAAGGAGAAGATCCCGAAGGGACTTTGGTCAAAGTTGTAAGCCCTATATATGGAAAAGAATATATGCAATAAGTTGATGTTGAAGAAGCGCCTCTACAGTCTTCGGACGTCAAAAGGTGAAGATGTGCTGGGCCACATCAAAGTGTTCAACTAGATGAGCAATGAATTGCTAAATGTTGGGGTCAAGATGGAGAACAAAAAAAAGGCACTTTTGCTAATGTGTTCACTGTCTATATCATATGACTCATTGGTCACAACATTGCTCTATGGGAAGGATACATTATTCTATAAAGATATTGTCTTGATGCTTCGAACGAATGGGCAAAGAAAGAAGATGACCAAGGAAGCTATTCCCCAGGAGGGTCTATCAGTTGGAAAAAGGTCAAGCAGAGGCAGGGACAGGAGCAGGCCCAGGGAACGGTTAAATTCTTGGAAGGCTAAGTGCTACAAGTGTGGTGAGGTTGGATATTTCAAAAGGGATTGTCTTAAGAGGAAAAATTAGAAGGGAGAAAAGGAAGGATCTGAATCTATGAGTACAGTTGCAAACCAGAAGGTGAAAGATGATCTTTTGGTAGTATCAAATAGCCATAGGTACAGCACAGAGATGTAGACCTTGGATTTAGCCTATTCTCATCATTACACTCCCAACTGGTCGTGGTTCAGCACTTACATAGAAGTTGATAAGGAAAGTGTGACTCTTAGAGATGATCACATTTTCAAGATGGCAAGGATTGGCACAGTGAGGGTAAGGATGTTTGATGGCATGGTACACACTCTTAATAGCGTGAAGCATATCTCAGAACTCAACAAGAATCTGGTATCATGGGGTACCTAGAGCAGACTAGATATAGCTTCAACAGTCATGCTAGAAGTAGAGTTCTAAACATCTTCAATGGAGCTATGATGGTGATGAGAGGGAGAAAGCTGGAGAATAACCTATACAGGTTGGAGGGCTCTGTGGTGACCAAAAAATCTAAGATAGCATCTATGGAACAGGATCCTCGAAATAAGTATAGGATGTGGCATTACCTCCTAGGCCACATGAAAAATAGGGGATGAAAGAACTGAGCAAGAGAGGGCTGCTTTTGGATCTGAGTGGTGAAGATATGAAGATCTGTGAGCCATGTCAGATGAGGAAGTCAAGAAGAGTGCAGTTCTTGGTCAGTACAGCTAAGAGTATAGAACCCCTGGAGCTAGTACACATGGATGTCTGGGGACCAATCCCGATTTCTGCAAGGAATGATGCCATATACTTTTTAACCCTGATAGATGATTTCTTAAGAAAGCAGTGGATCTACTTTATGAAGAAGAAATCAAAGGTCTTCATCAAGTTTAAAATCTGGAAGGTTGAGGTGGAGAGGGAGCAGAATAGGAGTGTGAAGTGTCTGAGGTTAGACAATGACAAAGAATATACCAGTAACGAGTTTCAGAGATTCTGTAAGGAGTGAGGCATCAAAAGGTACTTCTTGGTAATAAAAATTTCTTAACAGAAAAAGGTGGCTGAGTGGATGAACAGAACACTATTGAAAAAAGAAAGATGTTTGAGGCTGCAGGCAGGGCTTCTAAAGATGTTCTGGATTGACGCAGTAGCTGCAGCTAGCTACTTGGTCAATCGATCACCACACACCAGATTGGATGAAGGCATTTCAGAGGAGATATGGTCTGAAGTAAAGACAAGCCTAAACCATCTGAGGGTGTTTGGATGCACAGCATATGTGCATGTTGGTGCTGGAGAGTGGAGTAAGTTGGATGCTAGGTCTAAAAAGATGGTATTCCTGGGCTACCCGCGTGGAATCAAGGTATATCAACTGTGGGATCTCTTGGAGAAGAAGGTTATCATCAGCAGGGATGTGACCTTCGATGAGAGCTTGATCCTTCATAGCAGAGATGGTACAGATGCATAGCATGAACTACAGAAGGTAGAACACGGTAATACTAGTCAGATGATCTCCTACACAGTCATCCATTTGCTAGTGGACCAGAGGATTTGATATTTAGATAGAGATGACTGACAGAGGGGTCAAAAGCCAGAAAGTTTAGCAGAAAATAGCTGGGCAGAGGATGCAGCTGGGCAGAGGACTGATACTGGGATTGCACTGCATAGGCCCAGAAGAAACGTGCGACCACTAGTTCGATACGGCTTTGAGGATTCGGTGTTATATGCCCTAGTGATAGTGAAAGGAGATGAAAGCCAGGACAGTCAGAACAGTCAGAACAAAGATAGATGGGTTCAGGCTATGGCAGAGAAGATGTAGTCTCTTCACAAGACTGGCACATGATAAGTGGTTCAGTTTCCATAAGAAAAGAAACCCATTGATTACAAATAGATTTATCAGTGCAAGAAAGAGCCTTCAAAGTAAGAGGTATTAGGTACAAAGCAGAACTAGTAGCCAAAGGATACTCTCAGAAGAAAGGTTTCGACTACAAAGAGGTGATGGAAGAAGGTGTAGTGGAGTGGAGCTGATAAAGGTACATACCAAGAAGAATCTATCAGATGTACTGACCAAGGTTCTTTCATGGGACAACTTTTATAAGTATGCAACTGATGGACACGGTAGATATGCTGAGGCCTTGAAGCATCAAGATAAAGATTATTGGGCCTGGTATGGTGCTATCAAGGCTCAGGTTGGGCTAACTTATATTGGGCTGGGTGTGGATCCAAGGATTGAGATTAAATCAAATCACGGGTGTACACAGGCTTGGGGATTAGTTTAATCTCATTGGGTTGGTCCATGAAAGTTTTTGTTGAGTTTGGGCCAAGCCCACTCAATGGATGTATTTAAACTCTAGTCTCTAGGGTTTGAATGAAAGAAGAAATAGATTCTTTTCTTTCAAAATAATTTCTCTCTTGTCTGTCTCTCTCATCTTCCTCCTCCTTCTAAGAACTCGCGTGAGGACTCTAGAGTTGTGTGGGATCTAGCGAACGAAGACATCCCCTCTCGCCAGTCTCGGCACTGTGTGTTCGCTGGATCAACCCAGTGTTCGTTGGTCTTTGTATCCAATGTGGGTTGGGATCTCGTGGAAAAGTCAATGTAACTTGAAGGTCGGAGGAGGTGTCACGTAGGAAGGATGTAGAGAAAGGGAGCGCGTGATTCAAACCTATGATCAAGGGGTTCGAGAGTAAGCGTGTTACCACACCACCAATCTAATCATTGGCGATAAAGGGTAAAAGCCCAAGGTACTTCTTCAGTAAGGTTGATCCCATTATTGTTCATCAAGGACTAAACCCCAACATGCACACACCCCATAAACATAAATATATATATTAAAAACACCAAGGGAGAAGTTGGAGTACTTTTGAAGCGAGGATAGTAGTACCAATATAAATAGTGCCAACATAACCAGAAAGCATAGATTTAAATACTATACATTTTGAAAATCCAATCAATGATCCTGGTCTTAACATTTTAGAATATATGTAGACGAAAGTTGAACTAATAGGGGTACTTCTAGTTTATATATAAATCATACCGTTGTATCATATTAATAAATTTATCCTTTTTATCCATTTTGAAAACTAAAGAGTATAGACTACATATTAAATCGCTAAGAAAAGATTTATAAATTTAAAGCAAACATTGGCCTCTTAAATTAGAGATCCATATTGCAGAAGGTGACCCACACTACTAGAGCTATTTAGAGTTTAGAAATTACAAATTTAAGTAGGAAATGGGTACAAAACATAAATGTCTTTAATAGAATGAAACAAAATTTTGCTACGATCAAAGCATTAACAATAAAAATTTTTGCTATTCTTATACTGATGTAGGTTGGTCAAGTGGATAGATTCTATGATGATATAAATAAAATTATGACACACAATAAGATGAAAAGAATGCTCTAATCAGTGATAAAGACTCCTCTTCATAACAATCACTCTTTTTAAGTCTGATTAGGGCTCTACTTATATGTGATAAATTTAACCTTTTAAGGAAGATGGCTAACCTATTCCTATGAAGGTATGATCTCCTCTAGAATTTGGATTCAATAGTAATTGTTTTATTAAAGATTCGACGTTCCTCTATAATTGCTCCCAATGTTTATAAAAGTAGCCCAGAAACTGCAAGTAAAGTTTTTTTTCTTGCTTAAATCCTAATTGCCTCGACTCAAAGCTCTAGGATTCTCTCCTTGTCCACTCATAGCTAACAAAAGCATCAGAGGGTTTTCCTCAAGAAAAACTTCGGGGCCTCTAACTCTATTTTTTTTTAGAGCATCTTCATGCAAGATGAGTCACTCTTTGGATGAGTCAGAAGTTCATTTTTACTCACTGGGAGCAGTAAGGAGGAACTCCTTGGGTACAAAGTAGGTTTGTCTAATATAAACCATATCTTTAGGGGTTAGGATAGAAAGATCCTTGGTTCTAAGAATTGCTAGGGCCAAGGCTAAGGAAAATGAGGTCAAGGAATCTGTTGAAGAGGGAGACATGGTCGGGTCAAGCTACAATCTAACCAACCTGACTAGTTTTCTAAGGATCTATTCGTACATAACAAGCCAAAAAGGAAGGGGAGAGAGAGAAGGATTGTCCAAAAGATTAACCTAAGAAGCTAAGAACTTAGGCTGAGCAGAGCAAGGAGAACACTAACAAACCAAAAGCACTCTTGATGTGAAGAGAATGAACTTTCCCTCAACCTTTTATTGGCAATGGTGAGGTGTCTAGATGAAAAACTTTGTACCCATACTATCTTGTACTAAGCTGCCATATGGCATCCACTAGCTTAAGGATGGAGTGGCCATTAATATGATGAGTCATTTCATTAAATATTTTGCTCATCCTTCTAAGCGATAAAGCCATCAACACAAACTTCAAGTTAATTTATCGTTATGTCTAATAATGATTGTTAAATGCCCCAAAATATGGAACAACATATTGAAGTCATCTAAATATATTATTAATATTCATGATAATTATTGAATATTATTTTTCAAAAATCAAGGTAAATTAACTAAACTAGTATTACATGAACCTTTGTACCCCCTAGCCGACCTAGCTCAATTGGTTCACCCTATGATTGAAACTAGATCAATAACGAGCTCACTTTAGCTTGGTGTCAATCTGGTAGGTACCAACCAGTCTCATAATCTTAAGATGCAAACGTAAAGATGAGTTATTCAATGACTTAAGCATGCAAAAGAAAGTTCATGAGCTTAACTCAGATTAGCCCTACCAAGAGCAGAATCGCTTTTATGTCTTAAGCATAAAATTAAGCTTAACTTTTGCAAATAAGGCGCAAATAACGTGGGCTAATCTAGTGGATAGATCATATGATGACATATAGCAAAGTTGGACTCTATCACACAATAAAAGAAAATCCAAATTAAAGATAAAGACTCTCCTTTGTAATGATCACTCTGTCTAAGTCTAATTAGGACTCTGCCTATACATGATAAGCTTAATTTTATAAGAAAGATGGCTAACCTATTTATGTTAAGATATGATCTCCTATGAGGTTAGGATTCAATACGAATTATATAATTAAAGATCCTAAGTTCCTATAAAATTTCTTCGAATGCTACAAAGCAGCCTAAGACTCATAGATAAAGTAAGTTCTCTCTTTGGTTAAGCCTCATATGCCTTGATTAGAATTCTAAAGTTTTCTCCTTGTCCACCTGTAGCTGACTTTAGCATTAGAGAGTTTTTCTTAAAAAAAATTCTAGAGACCTCCAATACTCTTCTCTTTAAGTGTAAGAGAGTAAGTGAAGAAGATGAAGCGAGCGACTATGAAGGTACTTTACTATGCAAGAAAGAAAAAATCCCATCCATCGGTATGAAAACTAAAAGAAAGCATTAACAGACGCTAACATTGTTTGTCAGCTCTATTGAATCTATTTATGCCTCAACATTGAGATAAATGTCACTAGGGTGCAATACCAAGGACCACTGATATTTTTAATAATATATCATTTTATATTAGTTTAAAATTAAGGCTTTATTTTATTATTATTATTGTATTATTTTATATATTAGCTATAATAAGTCAAAAAGACTAGGCTAGCCTTAACTGAATTGAACTAAGTAAGTCCATTTCATAATTATCATAGTTTAGCTAGTTAGATAAATAAGAGAGCTTGGTTGCTAGGTGATTTCATAGTTTTAATGTTTATAAACCCTAAACAAAGGTATTTGAAGCACTATTGTTTATAAAGTATTTGTGTTGGGCGCTTTATAAAACCTAAGGGTTGTTTAGTCATAGAATATATTTTCTAATTTTCATCTTTTGTTTTTATCATCATTTCAAAGTTTTTCTCTTCTATAGAAAAAAAAAGTTCACCTATTGAAAATAAAAAATAATTTGTTAATATTAAAAATAAAAAAGTGAGGCATGGAGGATGGTTGATGGTGTAGATATGATGATGGATGATGAAGAAAAAAGTAGCAGTAATAATAAGTGGTGCAGGCAATGAAATGATGATCGTGGATGATGGAGGTGATAATAGGTGATGAAAGTATGGTGATCCATAGTGGAGGGGATAGCAGTATTAATGGGTGGCATGCATAAGTATAGTGATGATGGTAGTGGATAATGGTGGATGGTAGAGGTATGATAGCGTGATGGTAGTGGATAATGAAAGTGGTGATGACGATTATGGTGGTAGCTGGTGGAGGTATGATGATAATAATGGTGGTGGTGAAAGATAAATAGATATGGTAAAAATATGGTGGCAGTGGTAGTGAAGTAGGTGAAGGTGATGAAGAGGGATAAAAGTAGTGGAGGTATGGCGCTGATAAAGGCCTTGATGTTGGTGGTAGGTGATGAAGTGTGGTAGTGGTCATGGTAGATGATCAGTGGCAAAGGATAGGCAGTGGAAATGGTAATGATAGTGATAGAGATGTAGTAATAATGAGTGAAGATGCGATGATAGTGGTCGTGGCATGCATGATAAATGGTGGAGGCATGATAGTAGTAGCAGAGGATGGTGGGTAATTGTAGTAGTGGAGGATGGTGAAAAATAGTTGGCAGTGAAAAATATAGAGAATATTATTTTATTTTAAAAGAAAATTAATTAAAATAATTAAAAATATTTTTCAAACATAGTTTATAATTGAAAAAATAAAAGTATGATTTTATTTCCCTAATTAAATGTGTCCTAAGATTTTTAATTTACTGGTACTGCTTGATAGACTACAATCGCTGAAAAGAGTAAGACTGTGGTTCTATAGATATTTTCTAATATTATTATTCTATTACATATATAGATGTGGCCTCACTATAGATGGATGATTGGATAGACTTAGGTGTATTCCTAATAACATCTAATCATGCATATTTACGATAGGAGTTTAACCTCGATGTTAGAAATTGATGGGGCCAATAAGCTCCATGGGCAACGGTAATCTCATCGGGGTCGGACTAGTCGTTTCTGAGTCGGTCCTAGGAAAACAACCCCTCGGCCTCAGCCAGACAGCCCCTCGACCCTGAAAAGACACCCCTTGACCTCGGGAAGACACCCCCTCGGTCTCAGTCAGACAGCCCCTCAACCCCGGAAAGACCAACCCTCGTTCTCGGAAAGACACCCCCTCAGCCTCAACCAGACACCCCTTCGGCCTCAGCAAGATAGCCCCTCGGCCTTGGGAAGACACCCCTTTGGCCTTGGGAAGACACCCCCTCGGCCTCAGCAAGACAGCCCTTTGGCCTCGGGAAGACCCCCTCGGCCTCAGCAAGACACCTCGGCCATGAACAGTGCTTGGCCTCTTCCCCTCGGCCATGAACAGTGCTCAGCCTCTTTCCCTAGGCCATGAACAGTGCTCAGCCTCTCCTCGGCCATGAACAGTGCTCGACCTCTTTCCCTATGCCATGAATAGTGCTCAGCCTTTTCCTCTCGGCCATGAACAGTGCTTGGCCTCTTTCCCTCAGCCATGAATAGTGCTCAGCCATAAACAGTGCTCGGCCTCCCCTCGGCCAAAACAGTGCTCGGCCATGAACAATGCTCGGCCATGAACAGTGCTCAGCCTCTTCCCCTCAGTCATGAATAGTGCCATGCAAGTGTTCACCCACGACCTTCTCTGGAGCTCATCCAAGGGCATAAACAGTGCCATGCACATACTTTATAATCAATACTCTACGAGGAACAGAGCTGCTTCAACTCCAAGCTTCATCTTCTGCCTCAGTGGGTACATTGGGGCCCACGTGCCTGACTTTATGCCCATCACTGTCCGCATAAGGTAACGAAAGTGTGGCATGGGGGAGACATCTGGCAAACGCTGTAACGGTCGGCCATGCCCTGCAGCAGCCTGCAATAGCTGTCCAAACCAAGCAGTACCTGCCAACTATGCATCCACCCATATTTGATAGAACATGGCCTGCACTTTTGACATTCCACTAAGAAGCAAGCCCTGCCATTGTTGCCACCATCATAAATGCTCTGACAAGTGATCATGCCCCAAGTTTCACAGACTCCAAGCATCAATAAAATTGGTAAGAAGGACCCCCGACGAGGTAACTGATAACTCACCATACTCTTAAATGTTCATTCTTGCTCACAAAGAGCTGTAAGCCTCTTTCTTTTTCTTTCGAGTTTTCTTAAGCTCACGGCTGTTGCCCAGAGCACTGACTTGAGCATCGGAGGGTCCCCATCAGAATCTTTGGTCCCCGGGACTTGTTTGCATGCTCCCAAGTGCGAGGAGCTTGCCAAGGATCCCGGGCTCACTGGAGGAGGCGATCGGACGCTCGCTGACGCTCGAGGATGGTGATTTGGCATCAACAGATTGGCGCACCAGGTAGGAGGAAAGAGCACGGATTGTCAGTGATGCTAGCTTACAAATCCTCATCCCCTTTTAGATCAAAATGGTGGATCAAAGCAATGGCAACGATAAGAGCCCAAAAAGCTTCCGTCAGTCATGCTGGGGGGCACCCTCAATGAGCTAGGAAACATGAGGCTAGCTTTTTGCTCCACCATCATCTCCACTTCAAGCCACTCAAGCGGACCAGCTCGCCGCCATCAACAAGACCAAACATTTGTGGCGGTTGTCCGGAAGCTACAAGAGCAACATCAAGCTCAAGCTCCCTAGCAACAATACTATCAAGCTCGCCAACGAGTACCACAGTCACGAAGCCCTCCCCTAAGCAAGGGCACCTGCACTTTTCAATTACAGTCAACATGACTCCCTAGGGGGCAGACTACCAACGGGCTGATATATCCAAATCAACATAAGAAGATAAATTCCTTCAAAGATGCTTCACAATGATAGCCTCTTCCACTCGAACACTCGTAATCCACAAGAGGCGTGCGATCTTGAGGCTATCTTCGGCCGACAGGAGCTGATTGACACTCCTCCCCGGCCGCTTTTTCTTCCTTCAAACCATCTGCATCAAGTGCCACATCATCATCATCATCACTTGACATATCTTCTCGGTTGGGTTCCCTCTAAGAAGCAAGGTCCTAGCCTGGCTGTGCGGAGAGAGGATCGAGGATGTGGTCAAGTCCCAGCCCAGTGCCATGCCACACAAACTTAAATGAACAAGATTTAACATATGAAGGGAAGGAAGCTTGGTGCCAGTAAGAGGACAAAGAGAGGACATTGGGTGGAGGGGTCATTATGGCCTTCCTTGTACTCGGATGTCAGGGCTCCATTAATGCCAAAAGAGACCAACAATGCTGGTTCTCCTTCACTCTCGAATAGTCTTCTTCCCCTTCGCAAAATACCTCAATCCAGCACCAGGAAAGGCTGGGGAGAGTCTCTGTCCCGACTCCGTGCCGACCCCCCGGCGTCTTGTTCTCGGCTCCAAGCTCTTTGCCCAACTACCTCTGAATGTCCGCAACCATGTACAGGCCCGGACGGCATATCCCAGATGCCTTCGACTGTCTCTGACCCCGTCCAAGTAGCCTCCAACTCCTAACTATTCTCGATCGCTTCCGGCCGATTATGAAAGAAAAAGATCTCAGGCCTCCAATCAACGTCGACATCTAACACAATGCAAAGGCCAAAAAGACTACAAAAGCTAGGTATATTATACTTTGATAAAAGCTTCTTCTCACTAATATTGAAAATATCATGCAGAAAGATCGACTCGCATCGGCATTCAAGACCAACCTCGTGTTGGTACCTAAAGCCCGAGGCCAGCTCAGCACTGAAGATCAACCCAGCATTGGCACCAGAGCCCGAGGCCAGCTCGGCACCGAAAAGTGACTTTAGCGGCGGCAACAAAGATCATCGGCACAAAGAAAAAAGGCACCTGAGTCTGGTCCATGCACCCTCAGGTCATCCTTTGGGGTTAAAAGGCACCTGAGCCTGATCCACGCATCCTCAGGTCATCCTTCGGGGTTAAAAGGTGACTGAGTCTGATCCATGCACCCTCAGGTCACCCTTTTGGGTTAAAAGGTATATGACGACTTCAGCAACTCTCAGGTTACCTTCGGGGTTAAAAGGCACCTACGACTTCAGAACTCTCAGGTCATCCTTCGGGGTTAAAAGGCACCTGACGTCTTCAGCAACTCTCAGGTTACCCTCCAGAGTTCAAAAGGCTCTCAACGGCCTTAACCTTGCCTTAGTGGCTCTATCTCTTTGACTCCATGGCCTCATTACAATCTTAACGATTTCATCTCAGCCCCAGCGGCCTTATATTTGCCTTAGCGGTGTTATTGCAGCCTCAACGGCTCTATCTCTTTGCCTCCACGGCCTCATTACAACCTCAACGGTTTCATTTCAGCCCCAGTGGCCTTATATTTGCCTTAGCGATGTTATTGCAGCCCCAGCGGCTCTATCTCTTTGCCTTCACAGCCTCATTACAACCGCAATAGTTTCATCTCAGCCCCAGCGGCCTTATCTCTGCCTTAGCAGTGTTACGGCAGCCTCAACGACATCATCACAATCTCAACAGCTTCATTTCAGCCTCAGTGGCTCCAACCCTACTGCGGTGGCCAACTGCCGACCGGGTAAGACCTTTGTTTAAATTACACTTGCAACACATTGTTGGTCACTTTCAGCCATTCAAGAAGAAGCCCCAAGTTAACTCACAGTAAGGAGAGGCCAACTCTCCGGCTCACAATTGACGGGCACCCATCTTCAAATTTTATGTCAAAAGTAGAAGACCCAAAGTCAGCTTACAGTAGGGAGAGGCCAACTTTCCAACTCACAGTTGACGGGCATCCGCTTTCAGACCCTACGTCGGAAGAGGATTACTGGCTGCTCCTAGGTAGTCTAAGGTAATCAATTTACCTCCAACATTACTTAAAGTCTTTGAGCAGACAAAAGCACAAGAGAGCATGCAGACGTGGTCACAAGTCCACACAAGGCAAATGAAAACTATCCAAAGCTGACATGCAGAGACAAGTGCAAAAGAAAGATATTATAATTCCTATACTCCTTTCGCTTGGCGGATGCAAGGCATGCGATCGCACAAACTCAGGAGTGTGGGGGGCATCTGATGGGGCCAATAAGCCCCATGGGCAATGGTAATCTCACCGGGGTCGGACCAATCGTTTCTAGAGTCGGCTCCGGAAAGACAGCCCCTCGGCCCGGGAAGACACCCCCTCGGCCTCAGCCAGACAGCCCCTCGGCCTCGGAAAGATACCCCCTCGGCCTCAGCCAGACAGCCCCTCGGCTCTGGAAGACACCCCCTCAGCCTCGGGAAGACACCCCCTTGGCCTCAGCCAGACACCCCATTGGCCTCAGCAAGATAGCTCCTCGGCCTCGGGAAGACACCCCCTCAACCTCGGAAAACACCCCCTCGGCCTCAACAAGATACCCCCTCGGTCATGAACTGTGCTTGGCCTCTTCCCTTGGCCATAAGCAGTGCTCGGCCTCTACCCCTCGGCCATGAATAGTGCTCGGCCTCCCCCCTCGGCCATGAACAGTGCTCGGCCATGAATAGTGCTTGACCATGAACAGTGCTCGGCGTCTTCCTCTCGGCCATGAACAGTGCTCGGCGTCTTCCCTCGGCCATGAACAGTGCCATGCAAGTGTTCACCCACGCCTTCTCTGGAGCTCATTTAAGGCATGAATAGTGGCATGCACGTACTCTATAATCAATGCTCTACGAGGAACAGAGCCGGCTTCAACTCCAAGCTTCATCTTCTGCCTCAGTGGGTACATTATGGGGCCCATGTGCCTGACTTTATCGTCCATCACTGTCCACATAAGGCAACAGAAGTGTGGTATGGGGGACACATTTGGCAAATGCCGTAACGATCGGCCATGCCCTGCAGCAGCCTGCAATAGCTGTCCAAACCAAGCAGTACCTGCCAACTATGCAGCCACCCATATTTGATGGGACATGGCCTGCACTTCTGATATACCACTAAGAAGCAAGTCCTGTCATTGTTGCCACCATCATAAATGTTCTGATAAGTGATCATGCCCCAAGTCTCACATACTCCAAGCATCAATAAAATGGATAAGACATAACTGATAACTCACCACACTCTTAAACGCTCATTTTTGCTCACAGAGAGCTCTAAGCCCCTCTCTTTCTCTTTCAAGCTTTCTCAAGCTCACGGTTGTTGCCCAAAGCATTGACTTGAGCATCGGAGGGTCCCCGTCAGAATCTCCGTTTCCCGAGACTTGTTTGCAGGCTCCCAAGTGCGAGGAGCTCGCTGAAGGATCTTGGACTCGCTGAAGGATCCCGAGCTCACTGGAGGAGGCGACCAGACGCTTGCGGGTATTTGAGGACGATGATTTGGCGTCAATAGAAATAATTAAATGTGATCTAATATGTACATAGTAAATTGAATAAATTTTTACCTACCATTTATTTTGATATCTTGAGTAGACCGACCACATCAATGTTTATCATAAATTCTAATTTTATAAGGTATATAAAGTTGTCTATAAAATATCTAAAGTATTCATGACAATATCTTATTTAACAAACAATGTGTAATTTTAATTCAATCTATTCTTACAAATGCACAATAAAATTTATCTTGATAACTTCAGTTGATAAAATTTTTTCACTATTTTTCCCAGAAATGCACAATCTAGTTTCTCTAACATCGGTGGTTAAAGGTAAATGATCTTTCCTGAAATCTAGGAATGTTTGGCTCCAATTCAAATCTGCAGAATTCTTCCATGAAGCTCAAAGAAACTCATCCATTCAAGCAGAATTCGAAGGAAAGAAACTACACTTCACAAGTAACCCACACCAACAGGACCACACGCGAGGATTCCACCCTAGGCTTTGGTTGACTACGTGTCAACTGCCATCGATTTGAGCAAGGGAAGCTTCTAAAAACGCCGCAAGAATTACTTTTGACATCCCCAAATTTTTTATTAAAAAATTATTTTTTAAATTATTTTTTTTCTCTCTCCACACCTTTCTTTCCCTTTTCTTCGCTGACGTCGCTCCGATCCTTCCCTCCTCTCAAGGCACCGACTATTTTTTCCGGCTCCCCATCCCTTCTTCACACACACAAGTCAATGTCGGAGCAAGGGGCCGGAAGCCACGTCTCGAGACGAAGAGAAGCGAAAGATGAAAAATAATAATAATAATAATAATTTAAAAAATTAATTGTTTTAAAAAATAATTTCAGGGTGCCGAGAATAACTTCTGTGGTGTATTTAGAAGCTTCCCGAAAGAAGCAAGGGCCGACCACAGGCTGGGCATTTTCCATCCTTGATTGTACTTAAAGAGTCCTCAAACAATGAAATAAAAATTAAGCATGGGATTGAGAAAACGTCATACCTCTCCTTCATCCCAAAGGCAGCTCTTGGATAATTAGATTTCATCTAACGAGGCCTGGGAGCTCCACGATCCCAGCTCATCCCCGTTACAGTCCCGCTCTCTCTTTGTATTTGATGCAAAGTTGGCAAGATATCGAGCTTGATTTTATCCTTTTTAAGGGGATGTTTTGTTTAGTGAGCCGAATATATTCGTGTCATTTTCTCCTTTAGCAACTAAAGAATATTTACCTTTTTTATATCCTATAAGCATCCATCGACTTTATTCTGCCACTTTTGGCGTCCAGAGAGACACGTTCGTTCTCTTTCAGCCACGGGAATTTTTTACGGCTTTATTTTTAAATAGTTTAATTAATTATTTACCTAATCAATTAGTTGATTCAGAAATTAATTGCTACGTGCACGGCTCTATCAATAATCGAACAGCGAATGAAGCTTACGCGTGGGAATTTATTCAAGTCACGGTCAAGCCTAGTTGGGAAGCATGATGGAGGCCTCCATTATTGGCTTATTATTCGAGGTTTATTATGGGATTTTTGCAAAGCAAGCCATTTCGATGGGTTAAACTACCTAATAGCGATGACGTGGTTACAGATGGTGGTCACAGCAAACAAAGGTGATAAATTAATGTGATGAAGATATGACAGCAACGATGAAAGAAAATATGATGGACATGCAGGGATGATGGTTATAATGTTGATGATAGGTGATGGGTATAATGATGATAATAATAATGAAAAATGATATGTGATGATGGTTGTAACGGTGGTGATATGGTTGCTTAAGAATGGTTTGCGGCTTTGGATGATAAAGTATAATGAATCTTATTTTATTTAAAAAAATAATTTAAAAATATTTTTAGATTTAATATATATTTAAAATATAAAAATTTTAGGATCATATATGTAAAAAAAATTAGAATATCAAATAATATTTTATTTTTCATTTAAACTTTTCTCATTGTAGCATCTCTTAGGCCCAAAAACTAGAATTGAAAGCTAGTCAAAAAGTCCCATTGAAATTAGAAATCCCATATCTATATATATATATATATATATATATGAGTTGTAACAAAGAAAAGGAATAATGTTGACGCTAAATCACCGTCCTCGAACATCAGCGAGCATCCGATCGCCTCCTCCAGCGAGCCCGAGATCCTTCGACGAGCTTCTTGCGCCTGGAAGCCTGCAAACAAGTCCCAGGGACCAAAGATTTCGATGGAATCCTTTGATGCTCAAGTCAGTGCTCTGGGCCATAGCCATGAGCTTGAGGAAGCTCGAAAGAATGAAGAAGAGAGAGGCTTAGAGCCGTGCTCTCTGTCAGCAAGAATGAGCGTTTGGGAGTGTAGTTATGGTTTTTTCTTGGAGTTACCTGATCGGGGGTCCCTCTTACCCATTTTATTGGTGCTTAGAGCCTGCTAGCGGCATAATCACTTGTCAGGGCATTGATGATGGGGCTGGCCTCCAGTGATTTGTCAGAGGTGCAAGCCATGTCCCGTCAAATGTTGGAGGCTGCATAATTGGTGGGTCAAGTTTCGTCAAAGTGGATGGCAACTTGATTTGGATGGTTGCTGCAGGTTGTTGTAGGCTTGCAGGGCATGGGCGGCCATTACGATATTTGCCAGATGTGTCCTCCACATCGACGTATGTTGTCCTATGCGAATAGCAATGGAGCCAGGCACGTGGACCCCACAATGTGGTTGCTAGGGAGCTACTTGGGTGGTTGCTGACGCTGACTGGCCGAAGTTGAAGTTGGCTAAGGTATGTTGGCCGAGGCTGAGGCTGGCCGAGGCTAAAGCTGGCTGAGGTATGTTGGCCGAGGCTGAAGCTGGCCAAGGCTAAAGCTGGCCGAGGCTAAGGCTAGCCGAGGATGAAGCTGGGCGAGGTATGTTGGCCGAGACTGAAGCTGACCGAGGCTGAAGCTGGCCGAGGCTGAAGCTGGACGAGGTATGTTGGCCGAGGCTGAAGCTGGCCAAGACTGAACTGCTAGAAAGCCTTTGAGGAGTTGAAGGAGTTTCTGTCCACACCATCATTATTGTCAAAGCCAAAAGAAGGGGAAAGGCTCTTCCTTTATCTCGTTGCTTCCTCAGAGGTAGTTAGCTATGTTCTGGTATGCCTCGACCCCGACAGAGCACATAAACCCATCTACTACACTAGTAAAGTACTCTAAGATGCGGAGGTCAGGTACTTCAGAGTCGAAAAAATTATTTTTGCTCTAATCATCTCTACTCAGCGTCTTAGGCTATACTTTCAAGCCCATCCGATCGTGATACTCATAGATCAACCTCTTAGAACTATCTTGGCTCGTCTTGACGCCTCTGGTTGACTGGCTAAATGGACAATCAAATTGGAAGAATTCGATCTTTTATTTTAATCTCGATCTGCCTTGAAGTCTCAGGTGCTGGCAGACTTTCTGGTGGAATGCACTTGGACGAAAGAGAAACATAAAGATTTCACAATGACATGTTCGGACGCTAGTTAGGATGTGGCGGAGGCTGGATCCTCCATGTTGATGGCGCCTCCAATTCTCAAGGAAGAGGGATTGGTCTTATTCTTGCAAATCTGGAGGGCGTAGTACTGGAGTACGCTCTCTGATTTCTCTTTAAAGCTACAAATGAATCTTTCCCTATGATTTTCATAACAATCGTAGGGAAAGAAGAAAATCCATAAAAATTTAAATTTTCATGTAACAAATGCGTAGGCAATTTTCTGTTCTGCCCTATTTCCTCTTCCCCCATTCCGTCGTATTTCCTCTTCCCAGCCCCCAGCCCCTAGCTATCGGCTGGCGAAAGTGAGCTGGGACACCATCAGTGATGCCCCAGGTCCCCGCTGCGCCCACACACTGACGGCCATGCCCGCCACCGGCTCCGAGAACGCGGCCCGTCCCCGCCCCATCATTCCTGCTCGCGGCCAACCTGATCTTAATGAGGCATTAAAGGCGGCGGAGGAGCGCTCGACTGCGCGGGAGGTCCAGCGGAGGGGGACACCGTGGAATGAGTCAACGGTGGTGTGGGAAGAGGGGAGCGAGGCGACAGGGTGGGGGCCGTGGCGGGCCTTGCAGAGGCGGACGACTAGGGCGGCATCCAGGCACCGGGAGCCCAGGTAGGACTGCGCCGCATCGTAGAGCTCGTTCGGCGATGACCCATCATATTCGTCGATGATGATGGTGGCCATGGGGTGGATCGCCGCCATCAGCCGGTCGAAGAGGGAGCGCAAGAACAGGTTGCGTTCTTCCCATACTTCCCAACTATTATAGTTTAACATGCATCCATAATCCAGTGTTTTTAGAAGTTTATTTCACATTGTTAGGAAAGAGATGAAACACATCGGGAGAAAGACAAAAAGCATGGGAAAAATCCTGAAGTTTTCAAGGGAACAGAATATGAAGGGAGGCAGTTTCTTGATGAGACTCTTAATACTATTTCAGATTCTTTTGATAAATTATTCTGCCATTTTTGTTTGATAAGTTTATTTCAGAGTAGATGAGCCTAGCAGTGATCTCATTCTCTCCTTCATTCTCTCTACTCTGAGCTCTAAACTATGAGCAAACTGGGGTGGTTGGAAGAACGGCACAAAGGAAGGAAGGCAGCTGTTTCAATTGAGTGGGTGTGAGGAGCGTAGGCCGGCTACTAGCGAGATTTATGAGGGAATTCTGAGGTTTTTTTTTTTAAGGAACCATGTGATGCATCTTTGACTGGCATCCAGAGAGCCTATTGCTATCTCCCAGAACTGCTTAATTTAACAGGCTCGTCACGTGATCAGGACACGTGATTTTAATATATTTTTTTTCTTCTTTTTTTGGCCGAAGTTTCTACTTTTTTTTATGAACAATTGATTGTTGCGCATTTGTTGCTGGAGATCTGGTCTTCTGGTTGCTTGCAACTCCTAGAAAACTGAGGGAAAATTTAAGCACCATTCGGCGGAGCAGTTCGTTCACATGAGTTTCAGGTGGGCCCATATAGTGAGTGCCAAAGGGAACTACTATTGACTGATTCTCTCTCTCTCTCTCTCTAGATTGGTGGAATCCTAGATTGCTGAAAGCTACTAGCTTAATTAGTCTCATTATTTATGTAATTAATCCAGCTGTCATATTGTTTTTTGTTTTGATCTTGCATTTCACTTCTTATTGTAGCATGTGATGGCTCCACTAACTATTAAATGTTTTTTTTTTTTTTTTTTTTGCAGATCTTTGGTTGCCGCATCCATGGCTATTCTCAGAAATTATTTGTCCATATAATGTTCTTGAAGATTGCTATTTTATAAGGCATTGTAGAAATGTTTGCTGGTTTTTAAATTGGAGTTTTTTACTTGACAATGTGAAAAACTCCCCTATGTGCCTGAACCGGAACAAAATCAAAAACCATGTGGCAATCAGTGCTACCTTTTGGTATGACTCTTATACTTTATTTGGTTTCAATCAAAATCGATCATTATTTTCTTGCCAGTTAATTTGCCTTCTACCTACTTCTGATCCTTATCATCTCACTTTGATTCAATTGATTTTTCATAATTACACTGGCCAACTACTGGAAGCATGCATGTGATTGAGAGTTGGATAGACTTTAATATTTGTGATGGACTTAGGCATGAGTTCCAGATCTGCATAACATGGACCATTGAGAAGCATCATGAATATGTTTACCATTGCTTAATATAAGTAAAATGCTTCTTTTTGTCATCAAAAGTTTTCATATTGACTAGCAACCAATGCTTGGGAACTGTTGCACCTCTCATACTCGCATTGTTTAATTATACTTTTAGATATGCTAATTGGATATTTGATCAAGTTGTACTCAATTACAAGTTGCCATGATTTTGATTTAATAATTCATTTTCTTTGAGCATAAAAATTGATCAAATATAAACTTTCTTTAATACTTATTTTTCATCTTTGCAGGAAGCAATTTTGATACCCTGAAAGGATCTTTCAAAGAAAATAAGCAAAGTGTACTTTGGCATGAGAGGTCTACAATAATATCTTATTGGAACATTTATGAATTGCAATGCCATTCTAGGGCAGTGCTTACTCTAGTAATATTTAAAAGAGAGCTAGAAAACTGGGGAAGTCATTTATAAATGGGACCTTTATAAAGTGTCTAAGACCTTATGTTGTATTATCTCATTCATATGTTTTGAAGTTTTATGTTAGTTATGGATTTTGTAATTGATATGGACTACTAACCTTTATTTACTAGTTATTTTGATGTTTATCTTTTGTTGCCATTATGTAAAAATTTTGTATATATAATGGATATTGTAGGTAAAGAATCATATTATTCTTATTAACATAATTTTTAATATTTAAAAAATATAAAATAAATAAATTATATTCTATTTAAATAAAATATGCAAAATATTAAAAAAAATAGGAACATAATTTTAAAATATTAAATAATTTAAAATTAAATAAATATAACTTTTCTATATGATTTTTGATTTTTTTTCTATGATTTTGGGGTTTTTCGTAGGGAAAGGAATCATTAAAAATTATTACTAGTCAACTTTTACCTACGATTTTCAAAAAAATCATAGGAAAAGATGTGGATAATTTTTTTTTTAATTTTTTCCTATAATTTTGAGGGTTTTTTTGCAGGAAAAGAAATTATTAAAAAAATTTATTAGCCAACTTTTCCCTACAATTTTAAGAAATTTTGTAGGGAAAGATGTGGATAAAAAAATATTTTTTTTTGATTTTTGCCTATGATTTTGGGGTTTTTCGTAGGGAAAGAAATTATTCAAAATAATTGTTAGCCAACTTTTTCCTATGATTTTAAGAATTTTTATAGGAAAAGATGTGAATAAAAAATATTTTTGTTATTTTTTCCTACGATTTTAGAGTTTCTCATATGGAAAGAAATTATTAAAAATTATTATTAGCCAACTTTTTCCTAACAAAAATCATAGGAAAAGATGTGGATAAAATATATATATTTTAATCTTTTTTCTATGATTTTTTATTTTCGTAGGCAAAAGTTTTTAAAATTTAAATTTAAATTTTAAATTATGGTTACTCCTTCCCTACGAAATATGAACTTTTCCTACGAAAAAATTATAGAAAAAGGTATGCTCTTTGCCTACGATTTTGAAAGTCGTAGGAAAAGGCTTTTCCGGTGCACTTATGTCTACTTTTTTTCAGCTTTTGCCTACGACAAAAATTGTAGGGAAAGGCTTTCCCTACGAATTTTTTATCTTTTTTTACGAAAAAAACTACAGGCAAAAGTTATTTTTTTATAGTAAAGCTCTATCTCTGCATAAGCTAATAATTATTGACTATTAAGAATATTCTTTTTTTAGTTAATATACATCCTTATGTGGTAGGATGGTAAATTACAATAACATGTTATAAGCGGATTAGATCAACTTCAAAATATAATAATAAATGAGTCAATTTTAATCTGATCTATTTATTAATTGGGTCAAAAATTTAAATATGAACTCAGCCCATGTATTACATATGCTACATAATACGGTCTGTATAACTTGTAAAACAATCATGTCATGTTTGAGTTGATACAAATTCATAATCGATATGTTCCATTTAACTTATATAACCTATGCAACCGATGTAACCTGTATAATGGGTTTAATATCATTTCACTTATAAAGCAACAATATATTTAAAACCATAACTAAAGTATAAAAAAAATTAATTCAAAAGAAAAAAGAAGAGAAAAAAAAATAATATCTTGGATAAGAATATAATCTCAATTATTACATAATAATTTATTAAAAATATGATATTAACTTAAATAAATCGGATTGGCTAGTTGTGTTCGGGTTATGAAGTTTCATAAATTTACTTATTTAATAGTTAGATTAATTGCAGATCAATTATAGTTTGGCGAGCCAACTCAAAATCTAACTTGTTTATTAACCATATCTAACGAGTCAATTAAATTTTGTTTCAAACTTATTTATGCTTAATTCGAACCTATTAACTTCGTATTAGGTTTTCACGAGTTATGATTAAAATAGTCAACCTTATTGGTATGTTGGTCTACAGGTCTGGCAATCTGGAGTTCGAATGATAAAAAAAAAAAAAAGCATGAAGATTGAAGACTCTTTTAGGAACGATAGAAGACAAAGAAGAAGGCCAAGTAATAAAGTAATGAGATAATGAGCAAGGCACTTGTGCAATCGTAAACAAAGTTATGTTCGTAGCTTATTTTATTTAAATACTATTTATAAAAAAATTAGATGGATCATCAATATGTGGGCACATGTGGGCCAGTCTGGCCTAGTGCATATCCTTGTGGGCTAGGCCTATGGGCCATGCCGAAGATCACTCCTAGTTTGATGGGCCATGTTAGGCCGACGTGGTTCTGTCTTTGGAAAAGTTTTTGTGGATCGGATGCTATGCAGGTCACATGTACCACATCCGATGATTGGTGCCTGATGCATGTGCATAGGGAAAAGTCTTACTACATTGGGTGCGACTGCATTGCGCCCAGCAATGGACATGCATCGCGCCCAGCAATGGGCATGTATCGCGTGCATGCCTATGCCAAGAGCATAAATATCTTTTTAACTTTGGTATGCGCAAGCATAAGCACTTCGAGTCAATTACAGGTATGGTGCAATCGCACTTTCCTGCCCTTCTGCCCAAGGGACAACTCTTGGTGCTAGCTGAGCCAGCACATACCAGTCCGTTTCGGAGCCCTTGGCACATGGCGGGTGGAACTCGACACTGCAGAGGATATATGGAAGTGTACCGGTGCTAAGCTGACCATTCTTCGCCGAGCGATAGATCCCAACCGCCGGTACATAGGCGCCGACTGGGGCACCAGCATGGAGATCGATAATGATGTGAAGAGAGAGGTGGTGGCCGGGTTGATAAGAGAGCTGATGATGGATTCCCTTAAAAAGAAGAAGATAAGGGAGCTGATGGATGAAAACAAAGGAAAGGAGACAAAGAATAGGGCCATGGGGTGGCTGGAGAGTGCTGTCAGGTCAACCCAGCCTGGTGGGCCCTGAATCTAGAGAAATTGATCCTATTTAATTTCTCTAACAATGTTTACATGCCTAGCAAATGGTACCCATTACATTGATCCTATTTAATTTCTTTTTATTTAGTTTTACCTAACTCAATAATAGTTTTATTAGGATGATTGATTGTTGTATTAGGGTGATGCTGTGATCAAAGCAAGATTTTTTCATCTTTTTATAATAAAGTTTATTTTTTTATTAGTATAGCACATCGATAAAATTGGACCTGAAAGCTAAGTACTGCTTTGAAGGGGATTGAAGGTGTTATAAACCACCTAGGTATAGTGTAGCTCTCCAATCTAGAGAGCAAAATATCAAGGCATCTAATTACATTATGGATGGGTCTATATGGTTTATAGGTCAGGAGGAATCAATTGATGTTATAACCCAGCCTTAGTTCTCCTCAACTCCTCTTGAAAGGCTTCTAATTGAGTATAACATAGATTATATTGTAGAACATTACATAGTGAGTAAGTTTATTATGGTTTTTTCTTGCCGACGTCTCAAGCTCCGGAGGGCATATGCTCCTTTGATTTTTCCCAAACGCCCACTTACAAAACACGTTCCATGCCTGGTCCTCTTTCAAGCCATCAACATTTATCCTACGGAATTCGGGTGCCAGGGAAGCTACTGCACCAAGTCGGGTCGTGATGACTATCCTGCTTCCATGACGGTTCTCACCGAGGAGATCTTTAATATGATAGAGACTACTCGTGTCCCATACATTGTCTAGTACAATCAGGCACTTTTTATTGGCCAGTTGCTTTTTAATTAATCTGTTAATTTTATTTCTATGATCCAAACCTTGTGGACTTTCCGGAAACAATGCTTCTGCCATTTTTCTTGAAAGATCATCCGGCTTATCATCCTGTGAGACAGTTATCCATGCACGGCACGGAAACCCGATGTCTTCGCTCTTATACACAGTATTAACAAGGGTCGATTTGCCTAACCCGCCCATACCCCACACAGATATTATAGAGAGATCCTCATCCCGATCAGTCAACAACTCAATTAATTTTGTCCTCTTCTCCTCCTCCACAATATTCTCATCCTTCTCAATATTTCCTCGATAGACCTCAAGTCCGCTAGCATGGTTTGAACTACTGGCATCTCCTCCTGTCAACTGAACCCATCGATCCTTCATTAACGAAAGGTGATTAAAACTATTCTCTATGTCTTTCAGCTCAAGAGTAATACGACGCCAAACGCCCAAATTTTTGGTCCCCTTCACTAATTTTCTCAGCCAATCAACAATTCCGCTGCTCCGTTGTTGAGCATTCATGAGATAGATACACTCGTCCATGACATCCTCAACACGGTATGCCAGTGTCCGTACTTGCTCAATCCAAGCTTCAAGAGCTTGGTTATTGTTCTTCGCAATGCCCATCTGAGTTAAGAACCCATCCATTACAAGAAGCTCAGCCTTGATATGGCTCATCCTAGTCGGTAGTTCGGTCCATAACGAGGCTTCTTCTTGTAACCAGGGCTTAGCAATGACCTCTACTGCTGCGTTGCCCAAAGCTACACTTATCTTTGTAACGGCTAGAATTACAGCGACCTCTGCCATGTCTGCGTTTACGAGTAGCTACGCTTCTTCTACTTGACGAGGTTCTGCTACCAAACTAGCGTCATTGTCTCTAACATTCTCGCTCTTGGTGTTTCATCTATCCAAAAGAAATGCAATAGGTTAGTAAATTTTCTTGACTTTCGTAAATTATCTTACCTACTTTCAGTCACTATTCCTCCCGCCATGTGTAATTTGTCTTTGAACACTAGAACAATATTCTTTCACAATAAGTAGGTGTCCTATTCTGAAAACTAAATCTACTTGCCGTATATGTAGACGAAGAAATGCTAACTGTAAAATGATCATCACGAATGAAAAGAGGAATTGAATAGGATGCTCCACTGTTTAATCATATTAAACATGTAAATATATTCGATAGCTCATTGCATGCACACTACAAGAAAATATCGAAATAGCGACGCAAATTTAGCGACGCAATTTTGCATCGCTAAATTGCGACCTCTTTGCGACGCCTTTGTGACAACAAAATATTGCGACGCATTAGCGACTCATTAGTGACTCAATTAACCAAAAAATAAAAAAAAATTAAATTTTTAATATTGCGACGCAAATATTGCGTTGCAATATTTTTAAATTAATTTTTTATGAAATATAAATATTAATAAAACTAT
This sequence comes from Calamus simplicifolius, assembly GCA_900491605.1. Classification (NCBI taxonomy): domain Eukaryota; kingdom Viridiplantae; phylum Streptophyta; class Magnoliopsida; order Arecales; family Arecaceae; genus Calamus; species Calamus simplicifolius. The sequence goes on along the minus strand of UESW01003886.1, from coordinate 1,251,966 downwards.
TGCGATGCAAATATTGCGTCGCAATTTATTTTACAGAATTAAATATTTTAAATAGCGACGCATTAGCGACGCAATAAAATAGATAATTAGAAAATTTATTTTTTAATTTAGCGACGCACCAATTGCGTCGCAAATAATTGAAATTAAAATAAATTTTATAAAATCTAATTATCGGAAAAAAATATTGCGACGCATCAAATTGCGTCGCAATATTTTTAAAAGAATTAAATATATTAAATAGCGACGCATTAGCGACGCAATAAATTAGAAAATAAGAAAAATAATTTTTCTTTAGCGACGCAACAAATGCGTCGCAAATAATTTTAATGAAATTATATTGTTTAAAGTATAAATAGTTTACAAAATATTGCGACGCATAACAGTGCGGCGCAATGTTTTCAAAAGAATTAAATATTTTAAATAGCGACGCCTTAGCGACGCAATAAAATTGTAAAATAGAAAAATTATTTTTAATATAGCGACGCAACAATTGCGTCGCAAATAATTTAAATGAAATTATATTTTTTTCAGTGGTAATATTTTAAAAAATATTACGACGCCAACCAGTGCGTCGCAATATTTTGAAAATAATTAAATATTTTAAATAGCGACGCCTTAGCGACGCAATAAACTAAAAAATAGGAAAATTAATTTTAAATTAGCGACGACACAATTACGTCGCAAATAATTTAAATGGAATTATATTTTTTACAGTACTAATATTTTAAAAAAATATTGCGACGCCACCCAGTGCGTCGCAATATTTTGGAAAAAAATAAATATTTTAAATAGCGACGCATTAGCGACGCAATAAACCAGAAAATAAATTAAAATTATTTTTAATATAGCGACGCAATAAATGCATCGCAATAATTTTAAATAAAATTAAATTTGATAAATTATAAATATGAGAAAAAATAATTACGACGTAACACATTGAGTTGCAATCTTTTTAAAAAATTAATTATGTTAAATAGCAACGCATTAGCGATGTAATAAGCGAAAATATTAATTTGAAAAATTATGTTTTAATATAGCGATGTACTTGTTGCATCGTAATTATTTGAATTAAAGTTAAATTTTTATATATTATAATTATCATATTAAAAAAATACGACGCAACACTTTGCGTCGTTATATATTTAAAAAAATTAATTATGTTAAATAGCGATCGGTCCAAAATCGATCGTGATCGATCAGAATATGGGCTTGGATTGATCGCATCAGATCGTCGTCGATCGGACCGATTGCCGCGGTCCGCAATCGGTCGTCGCTGATCGGGATCAGGGCTTGGATCTATCGCAACCGTTGGATCATCGCCGATTTCGGACGGATCGCCACGGTCCGAGATCGATCGTGACCGATCGGGATCAGGGCTTGGATCGATCGCAACCGTCGGATCGTCGTCGATGTGGGACGGATTGCAACTGTCCGAGATAGGTCGTGGCCGATCGGGATCAGGGCTTGGATCGATCGCAACCGTCGGATCATCGTCGATCTGGGATGGATTGCAACTGTCCGATATAGGTCGTGGCCGATCGGGATCAGGGCTTGGATCGATCGCAACTGTCGGATCTTTGCCGATCGGATCGATAGCCGCGGTCCGCGATCGGTCGTCGCCGATCAGAATCAGGGCTTGGATCGATCGCAACCGTTGGATCATCGCCGATTTCGGATGGATCGCCATGGTCCGAGATCGGTCGTGGCCGATCGGGATCAGGGCTTGGATCGATCGCAACCGTCGGATCGTCGTCGATCTGGGACGGATTGCAACTGTCCGAGATAGGTCGTGGCCGATCGGGATCAGGGCTTGGATCGATCGCAACCGTCGGATCATCGTCGATCTGGGATGGATTGCAACTGTCTGATATAGGTCGTGGCCGATCGGGATCAGGGCTTGGATCGATCGCAACCGTCGGATCTTTGCCGATCGGACCGATAGCCGCGGTCCGCGATCGGTCGTCGCCGATCGGAATCAGGGCTTGGATCGATCGCAACCGTTGGATCGTCGCCGATTTCAGACGGATCGCCACGGTCCGAGATCGGTCGTGGCCGATCGGGATCAGGGCTTGGACTGATCGCAACCGTCGGATCGTCGTCGATCTGGGACGGATTGCAACTGTCCGAGATAGGTCGTGGCCGATCGGGATCAGGGCTTGGATCGATCGCAACCGTCGGATCATCGTCGATCTGGGATGGATTGCAACTGTCCGATATAGGTCGTGGCCGATCGGGATCAGGGCTTGGATCGATCACAACCGTCGTATCATCGTCGATCTGGGACGGATTGCAACTGTCTGATATAGGTCGTGGCCGATCGGGATCAGGGCTTGGATCGATCGCAACCGTCGGATCTTTGCCGATCGGACCGATAGCCGCGGTCCGCGATTGGTCGTCGCCGATCGGAATCAGGGCTTGGATCGATCGCAACCATTGGATCATCGCCGATTTCGGACGAATCGCCACGGTCCGAGATCGGTCATGGCCGATCGGGATCAGGGCTTGGATCGATCGCAACCGTCGGATCGTCGTCGATCTGGGACGGATTGCAACTGTCCGAGATAGGTCGTGGCCGATCGGGATCAGGGCTTGGATCGATCGCAACCATCGGATCGTCGTCGATTTGGGATGGATTGCAACTGTCCGAGATAGGTCGTGGCCGATCGGGATCAGGGCTTGGATCGATCGCAATCGTCGGATCATCGTCGATCTGGGACGGATTGCAACTGTCCGTTATAGGTCGTGGCCGATCGGGATCAGGGCTTGGATCGATCGCAACCGTCGGATCATCGTCGATCTGGGATGGATTGCAACTGTCCGATATAGGTCGTGGCCGATCGGGATCAGGGCTTGGATCGATCGCAACCGTCGAATCTTTGCCGATCGGACCGATAGCCGCGGTCCGCGATCGGTCGTCGCCGATCGGAATCAGGGCTTGGATCGATCACAACCGTTGGATCGTCGCCGATTTCGGACGGATCGCCACGGTCCGAGATCGGTCGTGGCCGATCGGGATCAGGGCTTGGATCGATCGCAACCGTCGGATCGTCGTCGATCTGGGATGGATTGCAACTGTCCGAGATAGGTCGTGGCCGATCGGGATAAGGGCTTGGATCGATCGCAACCGTCGGATCATCGTCGATCTGGGATGGATTGCAACTGTCCGATATAGGTCGTGGCCGATCGGGATCAGGGCTTGGATCGATCGCAACCGTCGGATCTTTGCCGATCGCACCGATAGCCGCGGTCCGCGATCGATCGTCGCCGATCGGAATCAGGGCTTGGATCGATCGCAACCGTTGGATCGTCGCCGATTTCGGACGGATCGCCACGGTCCGAGATCGGTCGTGGCCGATCGGGATCAGGGCTTGGATCGATCGCAACCGTTGGATCATCGTCGATCTAGGACGGATTGCAACTGTCCGAGATAGGTCGTGGCCGATCGGGATCAGGGCTTGGATCGATCGCAACCGTCGGATCGTCGATCTGGGACGGATTGCAACTGTCCGATATAGGTCGTGGCCGATCGGGATCAGGGCTTGGATCGATCGCAACCGTCGGATCATCGTCGATCTGGGACGGATTGCAACTGTCCGATATAGGTCGTGGCCGATCGGGATCAGGGCTTGGATCGATCGCAACCGTCGGATCTTTGCCGATCGGACCGATAGCCGCGGTCCGCGATCGGTCGTCGCCGATCGGAATCAGGGCTTGGATCGATCGCAACCGTCGGATCGTCGCCGATCTCGGACGAATTGCAACTGTCCGAGATAGGTCGTGGCCGATCTGGATCACGGCTTGGATCGATCGCAACCGTCGGATCGTCGTCGATCTGGGACGGATTGCAACTGTCCGAGATAGTCAACAAATATTGCGACAAAATATATGCGTCGCAATATTATTAGAATACATATAGCTGATTAAAATATTAAAAAATAATTGTGACGCAATTTGTCGTCGTAATTATTATAATAAATTTAAATATTTTCATTTAAAAATATTTAAAAAATAATTGCGACGCACTGCTTGCATCGCAATATATGTAATAACTTTTTATATTAATCAATTTAAATTATTAAAAAATATTGCGACGCCTTAGCGACGCAATTATTAGAAAATAAAATTATTTTTCCCGCCAGATGGTGGCGCCAATTTAGCGACGCTTTAGCGACGCATTTATTGGCGTCGCTATGTTTTCATAAAAGTATTTTTTACATTTATTAACGATGGATTAGCGACGCCCACGTGCGTCGCTAGTACAAAAAAAAAAAAAAAAATTGCGACGGAATTTGCGACGCAATTTTGGCGTCGCTAATTACCTATATTTAAGCGGCCCCTTTCTTCTTTCCTCCTTCCCGTCTGACCTAGCCGCCGCCGCCGTGATAAAGCTCGAAACTCCGGCGATCTCCTCCGACTCCCAGCCCCCCCGAGGATCTCCTCCGACTCCGGCTACCCGGCCAAGGCGAATCTCAACCAAGGTTAGCCCCAAAAATCAAAAAAAAAAAATTATTTCTGTTTTTTTTTCCCTGCTGCCGTCTTCTCCGGCCACGGCCGCTGCCGTGGCCGGCAGTGGCCTGGCCACGGTGGCCAGGCCACTGTAATAAAAAAAAAAAAATTTTTTTTTTTAAAACAGGGGGGAGGGGAGGAAACCCCCCCGCCCCCCTTTCTTTTCATGTCCGGCCACGGCCGTGGCCGCGGCCGGACAAGGCGGCCACGGCCGCTGCCGTGGCCGTCTTCTCCGGCCACGGCCGCTGCCGTGGCCGGCAGTGGCCTGGCCACGGTGGCCAGGCCACTGTTAAAAAAAAAAAAATTTTTTTTAAAAAGGGGGGAGGGGAGGAAACCCCCCCCCCCCTTTCTTTTCTTGTCCGGCCACGGCCGCTGCCGTGGCCGGCAGTGGCCTAGCCACGGTGGCCAGGCCACTGTTAAAAAAAAAAATTTTTTTTTTTTTAAAAGGGGGGAGGGGAGGAAACCCCCCCGCCCCCCCCCTTTCTTCTCCGGCCACGGCCGCTGCCGTGGCCGGCAGTGGCCTGGCCACGGTGGCCAGGCCACTGTAAAAAAAAAAAAAATTTTTTTTAAAAAGGGGGAGGGGAGGAAACCCCCCGCCACTGTCATCAAAAAAAAAAAAATATTTTGTTTTAACACAGGGGAGGGAGGAAACCCCCTTCCCCCTCTGTTTTTCAATAAAGCTATTTGGATTGACTGTTTTTTATGTCTTGATTATTCAATAATATTTGTAATGCTAGATTATTAATTTACATAATATTTATGCAATAATTAATTTAAGCAGAATGTTTATGAAAATAGTATTTGTGCATTTATACTCATTTACATTTGTTATGTCTTGATTATTTATATTCTGCTGCAAACTTAATGATGCATTACATTTTGAAATGCTAAAAAAATGTTTTGTTGTAATATTATTTAATTTCCAGCAACAAATTACTAGTTTCAATGATTTACATTTTAGTATTCGCAAACATTTGTATTTGACACAATAATCTTAGAAAAGTTAGTGATTACATGTATAATTCACAAGAAGTTAAGAATAACAAGCATAAGTTCGATTGTCTTCGGACTTCCATAATCACAACACTTTAATTAACCTTTAGACCCGTTTGAGAATTTGTAAGCCTTAGTCTTGCAAATTCTCAAATTGTCCTGGTGGACAGTTTGGGAATATTTTTTGTGACATGTTAGTCTGCTAGTAATCATCGTGGGGTGAGATTTCGGTTTGCATTTGCTCATATGTTCTCCTAGTGTGGCTTATATACCACACATGTAGGAGAACATATGGGGAAATGCTGCCGAAATTTCAATGTTGCCGATCGATGATAATTAATAGCAGAATAACATATCACAAAAAATATTCTTGAATGGGATAGGGCCTTACCTTGTAGACATGGAGTGAAGGTAGAATTATTTAAGACACTTGAATTCTTCTGAAGTCTAATGACTAAACGACACAAACTCAAGCCCTTTCTTTAGCCATTAACATATGCATCGGTCCTTGCGTGCACCCCAAGGATCGTAGCCGTGGCTCGCCCTTGCATGGTAGGGTCCTTATTTACCTAAAAAAAATTTGGGTTCATCTAAATGATTTAATTAGTTGTAATTAACCTTATATAATTGTGCCCAAGAAATAATTTAGTTAAATATTTATTAATACTAATATAGTTTTATTTTTTGGTTTCATTTAATGATTTACCAGACTTTGTATAAGTCGGTCAAAAATGAGTGGGACTCGCTCATGGATGTATGCAAGGATAAAAGATGGCTTGCTGAATCCAGATTTTCTAAATGGATTGGAAGAATTTATCGCATTTGCATGTAGCCAACCTGAATGGATGGATGGGCCTAGGATTAGGTGCCCATGCAACTTCCACAGGTGTCAGAATAAAGCCTACAGAGATGTGGAAACTGTTAAGGTGCATTTGTGTAAGAAGGGTTTTGTTCCTGATTACTATGTTTGGTACTGTCATGGTGAACCAGAGGATATTCCAGCAGCTATTATAGGCCAACAAGAGTCAATTCCCGTAGATGAACCATTTGTGAATTTAAACATATATGAACAAATGGTGATGAATGCATCGGGTAATGACTTCAATCAGAATACATTTATGGAAGAACCAAATCCAGAAGCACAACAATTTTATGATATGTTGCGTGCTGCAAATCAAGAATTGTATCCTGGGTGTGAGGGTCATTCCCAGTTCTCTACAGCTGCTCGAATGTTGAATATTAAGGCAGAACATCGATTATCAGAAAAGGCGTTCAATTCTGTAGCTGAGTTAATCAAAGAAATTCTGCCAAATGATAATGTTGCCGCAGACAGTTTTTACGCAACAAAGAAGTTGTTGTGTGGGCTTGGGCTCCCAGTTAATAAGATCGATTGTTGCTTGAACAATTGTATGATATTTTGGGGTGAAGACTCAGAGCTTAGATGGTGTAAGATTTGTGGGCAATCGAGGTTCAAAAACACCGAAGGAGGAGCCAGTTCAAGTAGGAGGAAAAGTGTGCCTTACAAGAGGATGCATTACTTTCCTCTTACCCCACGCCTGCAGAGATTATACAGATCTGAGGCAACAGCTGCTGATATGAGATGGCATGCCGAACATGAATCTAAAGAGGATGAAATGCGGCATCCATCAGATTCAAAGGCTTGGAAGCATTTCAATGAAAATCATCCTGATTTCGCTGAAGATATAAGGAATGTGAGATTAGGTCTTTGTACCGATGGCTTCCAACCATTTGGTCAAGCGGGGCAACAGTATTCATGTTGGCCTGTGATACTGACTGTATATAACCTTCCTCCGTGGAAGTGCATGAAAGATCCTGCAATATTTTTAACCGTTTTGGTTCCAGGACCATCAAATCCAAAGGAAAAGATTGATGTCTTTCTACAACCGTTGGTGGCCGAATTGATAATGTTGTGGGAAACAGGAGTGGTAGCCTACGACGTTTCTATGAAACAAAATTTCTTAATGAGAGCTGCTTTGATGTGGACAATAAGTGATTTTCCGGCATATGCAATGTTGTCTGGTTGGAGCACTGCTGGACGTCTGGCATGCCCTCATTGCATGCATGATTCGGATGCATTTACATTGCAGAAGAGTGGTAAGCAATCATGGTTTGATAACCATAGGAAATTCTTGCCCCCAAATCATCCTTACAGGCGTAACTTGATCGCCTTCCGGAAGAACAAAGCAGTCACAAAATTTGCCGAACCGGTTAGGTCCGGCACGGATCTATTTGATTCTATAGAGCATTTGGGGTTGATGTATGCATGGGAACCGGATGCAGATAGAATAAATAGCCATATATGTAAAGAACATAACTGGAAGAAGCGAAGTATATTTTGGGATTTGCCTTATTGGAGCACAAATCTCATCCGGCACAATTTGGATGTTATGCATATCGAGAAAAATTTCTTTGATAACATATTTAACACGGTGCTAAACATCCCAGGAAAAACAAAAGATACTGCAAAGTCAAGAGAAGAACTTAATCAGTATTGCAGAAGAGGTGATTTGAGAAGGAGTGCCGATGGGACCTATCCTAAAGCATGTTACACTCTTGACAGAAATTCACGAGAAGTTTATGTAACTGGCTAAGAGGGTTAAAATTTCCAGATGGTTATGCCTCAAATATCGGTAGGTGTGTGGACATGCATAAGCTCAAGTTGTTCGGCATGAAGAGCCACGACTGCCATGTTTTCATGCAACGATTATTACCTATAGCTTTTCGTGAGTTGCTTCCGCAAAATGTCTGGAAGGCAATTACGGAGCTCAGCTTATTCTTCAAGGAGTTATGTGCCGCCGTCATTACTTCTGCATCCATGGCAAGGCTTGAGGAGGAAATTCCAATTATTTTATGCAAGCTTGAGCGAATTTTTTCTCCCAGTTTTTTTGACTCAATGGAGCATTTACCGGTTCACTTGCCATACGAAGCGAGCATAGCTGGTCCCGTGCAGTATCGCTGGATGTATCCTTTCGAGAGGTAAATATATACATCATTAAGATATGTTGACATTTCAAATATTATTTCATTGCTCGAAAAATTCATTAATTTTTTTTGTTGCAACTTTACATATAGGTATCTTAAGAAGTTAAAAAATAATGTGCGTAATAAAGCAAGGGTTGAAGGTTCTATATGCAATGCACACTTGGTCGAAGAAGTTTCAGCTTTTGCCTCGCATTACTTTGAGGGTCACGTCCACACGAGGAGCCGAAATCATGGTCGTAACGATGACGTATGTGTGGACGAAGCAGAAGCTAATGACGGTAGAATATCAATTTTTAAAGCTATCGGCCGTTCATTTGGTGGGCAGAAGTCAAGAAATCTTAGCGAGATGGAGTATAATGCAGCACATTATTACATCCTAATGAACTGTCGAGAAGTCGATCCTTATATTGAGTAAGTGTATACTTCAATGCTAAATTGAAAATTTAAATTTATATAATAATATACCATAATATTTAATTTCTAACAGTAGTTTTCATCCTTTTCATCCCATAAGGATGTTCTGTGATAGACAACGACAGATGAATCCCGACATCAGTCAAGTTGCAATTGGGCAGAAATTAGAAACGGAGTTTGCTTACTGGTTTTATGAATTTGTGAGTAGTATCACTCAATCAATTTCGATAATGACTATTATTTTTTGAATTGGATGTCAATAGCTTATTAATTTATAGGTCAACGGGCCATGGTCGACAACCGACAATATTTTCATTAAATGTCTATCGCAATGGCCATTGAAGACCGTAACAACCTCTACTGGCTATTTTGTAAATGGGTACAAATTTCAGATTGAACGATTAGCAGCTTCAAGAGGCACGCAGAACTGGGGCGTGTGTGTAAAAGGAGAAAGTGTTGGAGCAAATATGCAGGATTATTATGGAAAGTTAGTAGAGGTGGTTGAAGTTGAATATCCCGGTTGGCCTATGAAACGAACTGTATTGTTTCGTTGTGATTGGTTCGATCTGATAGTTCCTGTGGGCAAAAGGGTTCATAACGACTATAATTTGGTTGAAGTGAACCATCGACGAAGATTACATAAATATGACCCATTCATCCTTGCATCCCAAGCTCAGCAAGTATTTTACTGCGGATATCCAAGTTTGCACAACGACAAGCGAGATTGGTGGGCCGTTTCTAAAATCGTCCCACGTTCAACAATCGTATTAGAGGAGAGTTCATCAAGTCAATCAACCGAGTGCCCTGCATTTCAAGAGGATGAGATGGAAATGCATGCAATTGAGGATGACACAAGGGCTCCTGAAACATCACTTAGAGATCCAAGTGGTGATGTCCAACAAATTGCGGATGCAAATGTTCGGTTTCCTTCCGATGATAATGAAACTGATTCGCAATCCGATACGGCATCGGATGTTGAACCAACATTTCACGAAACAAATGACACCAATTCAACATAAAGGTTTTTTAAAATTTAACTTTTTTTTTATAAGTGTTAAATTCTTACATAGTCAATCATTAATCATAATTTAATTATGTGAATCTTTAGTATTTTCAGTATGAGGGGCAGAGGTAGATCTACCGACGATAGTTTGGGTGAGCAGAGACGTAGTTTGGATCCTGCGAGATCAGATCACATGAGCGTCGGAGATGGAGAGTTTGGATCTCCAGCAGAGGCGCAGCCTTCGATCTCTGCACCAGTATTACCGTCCACCCGATCGGCACAGACCTCCGAGAGTTCTTCCGCGATCAGCGGCCGCACTGTACTTAGACTTGATGCTCAGGGGATGTAAGTATATACTAATTAAAAATATTTTATTTATGTTTTTAAGTCATTTACTTATAAACTTGCATTTTTTTAACAGATTCATTGAGCAGCATCATGTCTCCAGCCACATCAGCGCCGTTTTTCAGAGGCGTGCAGATCCCAGTGGCTACGATTGGCGCCACGTATCGCCAGCCACGAGGGAGTTTTATTTTTCTGAGTTTCAGGTAAACTTATTAAATACAATTTATCAGTGATATATAATTCTTTAAAGTTAATAAATTCAGAAACTAACTATTTATTTTAATGCAGAAAAAGTTTACGTGGGATCCTGCCACCCATGATGCCATTAGGGCAGCATGGGAGGCTCTGACGCGACGCCGATACTCCGACATGCTTCATCGTTGGAGGTCATCGGGTCAGCGTCCTGCGCACGTGCCAGAGGGTATTTGGCACGAGTGGCAGCAGGCCTGGGAGTCCGATGGCTGGCGCAGGAGGTCCGCATCAGCCAGCACGAACCGCCGATCTGAGAAGGGCGGTCCTGGCACGGGTTCTCCCGTCATACTTCGGGCTCCATTTCGATTCAGGAGCACAGACGGCGTCTGGTAAGAAAACATAAATATTTTAATTACTATTTTAGTTATTTACAAATATTTGTATTAATATCATTTTTTTTATTGTTATAGACTGAGCAGGAGGGCGGAGATCCTGGTGAGTTTCGTCTATTCAGGGCGACACACACCAGGAGGGACGGCTCCTGGGTCGACACGCGATCACGGGAGGTTGCGGTAAGAAATTAGATTTATGTAGTATCTGTTTAATTTCTAAAATTTTATTTCGAGAAATTTATTAACTCATTTATTGTTGATTTCATAATTTCAAGACACGAGTCGAGGAGCTTCGCTCCCAGGCATCGCAGGTCGACTCTACTGATGGGGAGACGCCCGTCGAACTCTCAGCAGAGGAGAGTCGACGTGTGTTTTTGGAGGCTGTTGGTGCCCAGCCACGAGACCGCAGGGTCTATGGTATGGGCACTAGAGCTTCTACATTTTTTCCCCATCAGGCCTCCAGCTCGCGAGTTCATGCTGATCTTCCTTCCGAGCGTTTACAGGAGCTTCGCAGATCTATTGTAGAGGAGGTTCGGCAGGACTTCGAGCAGGATTTTGAGGATCGTATGCGAGGCCGGGATCAGAGGTTGCAGACATACGAGATGAGATGCAATTTTTGCGGGATATGGTTAGACGCTTGTCGCAGAGTCTTCAGCCTCCACAGCCTCCACAGCCTCCATGTGATCATTCAGATTCTTGATGTATTTTTTTTTCTTTTTTTATATTGTAAAAACTTCAAAATTTTAATATATAAACTATTTTTTGAAATATATTATTGTTTGGATTGAGTGAAAAATGTTTGTATCATATTTAGATTTAACAAAATTGAATTAACCGTTTTAATTTTTTAAAAAATTAATTATAAATATTGCGACGCAAATTAGTGCGTCGCAATATTTAATAATTAATTTTTTTAAAAATTATTATTATAAATATTGCGACGCAAATTAGTGCGTCGCAATATTTAATAATAATTTTTTAAAAAAATTATTATAAATATTGCGACGCAAATTAGTGCGTCGCAATATTTAATAATAATTTTTTAACTAACTAAATTTATTTTTAAATTTAGCGATGCATTTTCATGCGTCGCAATATTGCGACGCAATGTGGCGTCGCAAGAGCGTCGCAGAGAGTCGCAAAATTGCGACGCAATTGCGACAAAAGGGTATTGCGACAGACAGTTGAGCGACGCCCTCGTTGCGTCGCTATTGCGTTGCAATATCATGTTTAGCGACGCAATTGCGACGCATTTGGGCATCGCAATATTTAAAATCTCTTGTAGTGGCAATAATAAATGCTGATTCTAAAATATTAATGAGGGGTGAAAAAAGAAAAAGAAAATAGATACAATGCCTGTACAACATAATCATACAAGACGCCTGAAGATATTTAATAGCTCAGCCATTTGACTTATATGTTATTGGCATAGGAAAAAGAGTGGGTGCGAGATGGACAAAGGTACCATAATGCAACGGAATAAAAGTTAAAATGCCATACATAACTTGTATGTACTGTTGGGCCTAGTGTGGTACTATCAAGGCTCAGATTGGGCTAACTTGTATTGGGCTGGGCGTGGATCCGAGGGTTGAGATTAAATCAAGTTACGAGTGTACACGGGCTTGGGAATTAGTTTAATTTTATTGGGTTAGTCCATAGGAGTTTTTATTGAGTCAGGGCCAAGCCCACTTGGTGGATGTATTTAAACTCTAATCTCTTGGGCTTGGATGGAAGAAAAAACAGATTCTTTTCTCCTAAGATAATTTTCTCTTTCGTCTCTCTCATCTTCTTTCTCCTCCAGGGCTCATCTTCCTCCTCCTCTCAAGAACTCGTGTGAGGACTCCAGGCTTGCGTGGGATCCAGCGAACGAAGACATCCCTCTCGGCACTCTCGACACCATGTGTTCGTTGGATCAACCCAGTGTTCGTTGGTCTTCGTATCCAATGTGGAGTTGGGATCTCATGGAAAAGTCAACGTAACTTGAAGGTAGGAGGAGGTGTTACATAGGAATATGGATGTGAAGTCTCTTTTCACGAAAACTCTTCACGAAAAAAGGACATAGAGAAAGGGAGCTCTCCAACGGAAGAAAATAGGAAGGAGAGAGTTCCAGCCAAAGAAAAAGGGTTTAATAAAAATCCTAGAGCAAAGGGCGGCTGCGGTGATCAAGGGGTTCGAGGGCAAGCGTGTTACCACACCACTAATCTAATCGTTGGTGACAAAGAGTGAAAGCTCAGGGTACTTCTCTAGTGAGATTGATCCCATTGCTATTTATCAAGGACTAAATCCCAACAGTTGGTATCAGAGCCAGGCTCAAAAAGAAGTTATTTGAAAATTTTCAAAGGGCTGAAAAATTTCAGTAAGGCTTCATCAAGATCTCTCAATTTTTTGAAATATTTTTGTGCTTTTTGGTTGAGATCTAACCATGGGTATTAGCATAAAAATATATTTTGAGAAGTTTGATGGAAAGAAAAATTTCTTCATGTGGAAAGTCTGGGTAGAGGACTTCCTTGTGCAGCAGTGTTTAGATCTAGCTTTAGAAGAAAGGCTAGATGGGATAACAAATAAGCAGTGGATGTCATTGAAAAAATATATATATATTCAACGATCAAGGATGTTTGGCAAATTCAGCCATTTATTCAGTGCTGGAGGAGAAGACCTCGAAGGAACTTTGATCGAAGTTGCAAGCCCTCTATATAGGAAAGAATATGCATAATAAGTTGATGTTGAAGAAGCGCCTCTATAGCCTTCGAATGTCAGAAGGTAGAGATGTATTGGGCCACATCCAAGTGTTCGACCAGATGAGCAATGAATTGCTGAATGTCGGGGTCAAGATTGAGGATAAAGATAATGCACTTTTGCTAATGTGTTCACTGCCCATATCATATGACTCATTGGTCATGATGCTGCTCTACGAAAGGCAACATCGTTCTATGAAGATATTGTCTCGATGCAAATGAGCAAAGAAAGAAGATGACCAAGGAAGCTGTTCCCCAGGAGGGTCTATCAGTTGGGAAAAGGTCAGGCAAAGGTAGGGACAGGAGCGTGCCTAGGGAATGATTAAATTCCAGAAAGGCTAAGTGCTACAAGTGTGGTGAGGTAGGAAATTTTAAAAGGGATTGTCTTAAAAGGAAAAATTAGAAGGAAGAAGAGGAAGGATCTAAATCTATGAGTACAGTTGCAAACCAAAAGATGAAGGATGATCTCTTGGTGGTATCAGTGGTCATAGGTACAACATAGAGATGTGGACCTTGGATTCAGCCTATTCTCATCATTACACTTCCAACTGATCGTGGTTCAGCACTTACACAGAGATTGATGAGAGAGGTGTGACTCTTGGAGATGATCACCCTTTCAAGGTGGCAGGGATTGGCATAGTGAGAGTGAGGATGTTTGATGGCACAGTGCGCACTTTTAATAGCGTAAAACATATCTCAAAACTCAACAAGAATCTCGTGTCACTGGGATACCTGAGCAGACTAGATACAGCTTCAGCAGTCATGCCAGGAGTAGAGTTCTGAACATTTCCAATGGAGCTATGATAGTGATGAGAGGGTGAAAGATGGAGAACAACCTATACAAGTTGGAGGGCTCTATGGTGACCAAAAAATCTGAGGCAGCAACTATGAAACATGATCCTTGGAATATGTATAGGATGTGGCATTACCGCCTAGGCCACATAGAAAATAGGGGATGAAAAAATTAAGCAAGAGAGGGCTGCTTTTGGATCTGAGTGGTGGAGATATGAAGATCTGTAAGTCATTTCAGATGGAAAAGCAGAGGAGAGTGCAGTTCTTGATCAGCGCAGCTAGGAGTGCAGAACCCTTGAGCTAGTACACATGGATGTCTGGGGACCAGCTACGGTTTCTGCAAGGAATGAGGCCATATATTCTTAATCCTGATAGATGATTTCTTAAGAAAGTAGTGGATCTACTTTATGAAGGAGAAATCAAAGGTCTTCATCAAGTTCAGAATCTGGAAGGCTGAGGTAGAGAGGGAGCAGGGTAGGAGTGTGAAGTGTTTGAGGTTATACAATGGCAAAGAATATACTAGCAGGAAGTTTCAGAGATTTTATGAGGAGTGAGGCATCAAAAGGCACTTTTTGATAATGAAAACTTCTCAACAAAAAAGGATGGCTGAGTGGATGAATAGAACACTGTTGAAAAAAGCAAGATGCTTGAGGCTGCAGACATGGCTTCCAAAGATGTTCTGGTTGACGCAGTAGGTGCAGCTAGCTACTTGGTCAATCGGTCATCGCACACCAGAATGGATAGAGGCATTCTAAAGGAGATATGGTATGGAGTAAAGACAAGCCTAAACCATTTGAGGGTATTTGGATGCACGACATATGTGCATGTTGGTGCTGGAGAGCGGAGTAAGTTGGACGCTAGGTTTAAAAAGATGGTGTTCCTGGGCTACCCACGTGGAATCAAGGTGTATCAGCTGTGGGACCCCTTAGAGAAGAAAGTTATCATCAGCAGGGATGTGACCTTCAATGAAAGCTTGATCCTCCATAGCAGAGATGGTACAGATGCACAGCAGGGACTGCAGGAGGTAGAACATGGTAACACTAGTCAGATGACCTCCTACACAGTCGTGTCATTTACTAGTGGACCAGAAGGATTTAAGATTCAGATGGAGATGACTGACAGAGGGTCAGAAGCTAAAAAGTTCAGCAAAAAGTAGCTGGGCAAAGGATGCAACTAGGCAGGGGACTGATACTGGGATTGCACTGCATAGGCCTAGGAGGAACGTACAACTACCAGTTCGATACGGCTTCGAGGATTCGTGTCATATACCCTGGTGATAGCGAATGAAGACTTTTACACCTATCAGGAGGCTATGGAGAGCTAGGATAGTCAAGACAAAAATAGGTGGGTTCAGGTTATAGCAGAAAAGATGTAGTCTCCACAAGACTAGCATGTGGCACATGATCCAGTTACCACAAGGAAAGAAACTCATTGATTGTAAATAGATTTATCAGTGCAAGAAAGAGCCTTCAAAGTAAGGAGTATCAGGTACAAGGCAGAACTAGTGGCCAAAGGATACTTTCAAAAGAAAGGCTTCAACTATAAAGAGCTGATAGAAGAAGGTAGAGTGGAGTAGAGCTGATAAAGGTATATACCAAGAAGAATTCAGCAGATGCACTGATCAAGGTTCTTTCATAGGATAACTTTTGTAGGTATGTAGCTGATGGATACTGTGGATATGCTGAGGCCTTGAAGCATCAAGGTAGAGATTGTTGAGCCTAGTGTGGTACTATCAAGGCTCAGGTTGGGCTAACTTGTATTGGACTGGGTGTGGATCCAAGGGTTGAGATTAAATAAATCATGGGTGTATACATGCTTGGGGATTAGTTTAATCTCATTGGGTTAGTTCATAAGAGTTTTTGTTGAGTCTGGGCCAAACCCATTTGGTGGATGTATTTAAACTCTAGTCTCTAGGGTTTGGATGAAAGAAGAAACATATTCTTTTCTTTCAAAATAATTTCCTCTCTCGTCTCTCTCATCTTCTTTCTCCTCCCAAGAACTCGCGTGAGGACTCCAGAGTTGCATGGGATCCAGCGAACGAAGACATCCCCTCTCGGCACTGTGTGTTCACTGGATCAACCCAGTGTTCGTTGGTCTTTGTATCCAATGTGGAGTTGGGATCTCATGGAAAAGTCAATGTAACTTGAAGGTGGCTCGGCACTGTGTGTTCACTGGATCAACCCAGTGTTCGTTGGTCTTTGTATCCAATGTGGAGTTGGGATCTCATGGAAAAGTCAACGTAACTTGAAGGTGGGAGGAGGTGTCACTGGATCAACCCAGTGTTCGTTGGTCTTTGTATCCAATGTGGAGTTGGGATCTCATGGAAAAGTCAACGTAACTTGAAGGTGGGAGGAGGTGTCATGTAGGAATGTGGACATGAAGTCTGTCTTCATGAAAACTCTTCACATAGAAAAAGGGAGCACTCCAGCAGAAGAAAATAGGAAGGAGAGAGTTCCAACCATAGAAAAAGGGTTTAATAAAAATCCTAGAATAAAGGGAGGCTATGGTGATTCAAACCTGTGATCAAGGGATTCGAGGGCAAGCGTGTTACCATACCACCAATCTAATCGTTGGCGACAAAGGATGAAAGCCCAAGGTACTTCTTCAGTGAGGTTGATCCCATTGTTGTTCATCAAGGACTAAACCCCAACATGCACACACCCCATAAACATAAATATATGTATTAAAAATACCAAGGAAGAAGTTGGAGTACTTTTGAAGCAAGGATAGTAGTACCAATATAAATAGTACCAACATAACCAAAAAGCATAGATTTATATACTATACGTTTTGAAAATCCAATCAATGATCTTGGTCTTAACATTTTAGAATATATGTAGACGAAAGTTGAACTAATAAGGGTACTTCTAGTTTATATATAAATCATACCATTGTATCATATTAATAAATTTATCCTTTTCTATCCATTTGAAAACTAAAGAGTATAGACTACATATTAAATCACTAATAAAAGATTTATAAATTTAAAGCATAAATTGGCCTCTTAAATTAGAGATCCATATTGCAGAAGGTGACCTATTTAGAGTTATTTAGAGTTTAGAAATTACTAATTTAAGTAGGAAATGGGTACAAAACATAAATGCCTTTAATAGAATGAAACAAAATTTTGGTACGATCAAAGCATTAACAATAAAAATTTCTGCTATTCTTATATTGATGTAGGTTGGTCTAGTGGATAGATTCTATGATGATATAAATAAAATTATGACACACAATAAGATGAAAAGAATGCTCTCTAATCAGTGATAAAGACTCCTCTTCATAACAATCACTCTTTTTAAGTCTGATTAGGGCTCTACTTATATGTGATAAATTTAATCTTTTAAGAAAAATGGCTAACCTATTCCTATGAAGGTATGATCTCCTCTAGAATTTGGATTCAATAGTAATTGTTTGATTAAAGATCCGACGTTCCTCTATAATTGCTCCCAATGTTTATAAAAGTAGCCTAGAAATCGTAAGTAAAGTTTATTTTCTTGCTTAAATCCTAATTGCCTCTACTCAAAGCTCTAGGATTCTCTCCTTGTCCACTCGTAGCTAACAAAAGCATAAGAGGGTTTTCCTCAAGGAAAACTTCAGGGCCTCTAACTCTATTTTTTTTTTAGAGCATCTTCGTGCAAGACGAGTCACTCTTTGGATGAGTCAGAAGTTCATTTTTACTCACCGGGTGCAGTAAGGAGGAACTCCTTGGGTACAAAGTAGGTATGCCTAATATAAACCATATCCTTAGGGGTTAGGATAGAAAGATCCTTGGTTTGAAGAATTGCTAGGGCCAAGGATGAGGAAAATGAGGTCAAGGAATCAGTTGAAGAGGGAGACATGGTCGGGTCAAGCTACAATCTAACCAACCTGACTAGTTTTCTAAGGATCTATTTGTACATAATAAGCCAAAAAGGAAGGGGAGAGAGAGAAGGATTGTCCAAAAGATTAACCTAAGAAGCTAAGGACTTAGGATGAGCAGGGCAAGGAGAACACTAACTAACCAAAAGCACTCTTGATGTGAAGAGAATGAACTTTCCCTCAACCTTTTATTGGCAATGGTGAGGTGTCTAGATGAGAAACTTTGTACCCATACTATCTTGTATTAAGCTGCCATATGGCATCCACTAGCTTAAGGATGGAGTGGCCATTAATATGATGAGTCATTTCATTAAATTTTTTGCTCATCCTTCTAAGCGATAAAGCCATCAACACAAAGTTCAAGTTAATTTATCGTTATGTCTAATAATGATCGTTAAATGCCCCAAAATATGGAATAACATATTGAAGTCATCTAAATATATTATTAATATTCATGATAATTATTGAATATTATTTCTCAAAAATTGAGGTAAATTAACCAAACTAGTATTACATGAACCTTTGAACCCCCTAGCCGACCTAGCTCAATTGGTTCACCCTATGATTGAAACTAGATCAATAACGAGCTCACTTTAGCTTGGTGTTAATCTGGTAGGTACCAACCAGTCTCATAATCTTAAGATGCAAACCTAAAGATGAGTTATTCAATGACTTAAGCATGCAAAAGAAAGTCCATGAGCTTAACTCAGATTAGCCCTACCAAGAGCAGAATCACTTTTATGTCTTAAGCATAAAATTAAGCTTAACTTTTGCAAATAAGGCGCAAATAATGTGGGCTAATTTGGTGGATAGATCATATGATGACATATAGCAAAGTTGGACTCTATCACACAATAAAAGAAAATCCTAATTAAAGATAAACACTCTCCTTTGTAATGATCACTCTGTCCAAGTCTGATTAAGACTCTGCCTATACATGATAAGCTTAATTTTATAAGAAAGATGGCTATCCTATTTCTATTAAGATATGATCTCCTATGAGGTCAGGATTCAATACGAATTATATAATTAAAGATCCTAAGTTCCTATAAAATTTCTTCAAATGCTACAAAGCAGCCTAAGACTCATATATAAAGTAAGTTCTCTCTTTGCTTAAGCCTCAAGTGCCTTGACTTAGAATTCTAAAGTTTTCTCCTTGTCCACATGTAGTTGACTTTAGCATTAGAGAGTTTTTCTTGAAAAAAAATTCTAGAGACCTCCAATACTCTTCTCTTTAAGTGTAGCAGAGCAAGTGAAGAAGATGAAGTGAGTGGCTATGAAGGTACATTACTATGCAAGAAAGACAAAATCTCATCCATCGATATGAAAATTAAAAGAAAGCATTAACAGATGCTAACATTATCTGTCAGCTCTATTGAATCTATTTATGCCTCAACATTGAGATGCCACTAGGGTGCAATACCAAGGACCACTGATATTTTTAATAATATATTATTCTATATTAGTTTAGGATTAAGACTTTATTGTTATTATTATTATTGTATTATTTTATATATTAGCTATAATAAGTCAAAAAGACTAGGCTAGCCTTCATTGAATTGAACTAAGTAAGTCCATTTCATAATTTTAATGTTTATAAACCCTAAACAAAGGTATTTGAAGCACTACTGTTTAAAAAGTATTTGTGTTGGGCGCTTTATAAAACCTAAGGGTTTTTTAGTCATAGAATATGCCTTCTATTTTTCATGTTTTGTTTTTATTATCATTTCAAGTTTTTCTCTTCTATAGAAAGAAAAAAAAAGTTCACCTATTGAAAATAAAAAATGGTTTGTTAATTTAAAAAATAAAAAAGTGAGGCATGGAGGATGGTTGATGGTGTAGATAGATGATGGATGATGAAGGAAAAAGTAGCAGTAATAATAAGTGGTGCAAGTAATGAAATGATGATAGTGGACGATGGAGGTGATAATAGGTGATGAAAGTATGGTGATCCATAGTGGAGGGGATGGCAGTATTAATGGGTGGCATGCATAAGTATAGTGATGATGGTAGTGGATAATGGTGGATGGTAGATGTATGATAGCGGTGATGGTAGTGGGTAATGAAAGTGGTGATGACGATGATGGTAGTAGCTGATGGAGGTACGATGATAATAATGATGGTGGTGAAAGATAAATATATATGGTAAAAATATGGTGGCAGTGGTAGTAAAGTAGGTGAAGGTGATGAAGAGGGATAAAAGTAGTGGAGGTATGGCCTTGATGTTGGTGGTAGGTGGTGAAGTATGGTAGTGGTCATGGTAGATAACCAATGGCGAAGGGTAGGTAGTAGAAATGGTAATGATAGTGATGAAGATGTGGTAATAATAAGTAAAGATGCAATGATAGTAGTCGTGGCGTGCATGATAAATGGTGGAGGCATGATAGTAGTAGTAGAGGGTGGTGGGTGATTGTAGTAGTGGAGGATGGTAAAAAATAGTTGACAGTGAAAAGTATAGAGAGAATATTATTTTATTTTAAAAGAAAATTAATTAAAATAATTAAAAATATTTTTCAAACTATTTTATAATTGAAAAAATAAAAGTATGATTTTATTTCCCTAATTAAATGTGTCCTAAGATTTTTATTTTACTGCTTGATAGACTGCAATTGCTAGAAAAGAGTAAGACTGTGGTTCTATAGACATTTTCTAATATTATTATTCTATTACATATATAGATGTGGCCTCACTATAGATGGATGATTGGATAGACTTAGGTGTATTCCTAATAATATCCAATCATGCATATTTACGATTGGAGTTTAACCTCGATGTTAGAAATAATTAAATGTGATCTAATATGTACATACTAAATTGAATAAAATTTTACCTATCATTTACTTTGATATCTTAAGTAGACCGACCACAACAGTGTTTATCATAAATTCTAATTTTATAAGGTATATAAAGTTGTCTATAAAATATCTAAAGTATTTACGACAATATCTTATCTAACAAACAATGTGTAATTTTAAT
The DNA here is from genome assembly GCA_900491605.1 of Calamus simplicifolius. Taxonomy (NCBI): domain Eukaryota; kingdom Viridiplantae; phylum Streptophyta; class Magnoliopsida; order Arecales; family Arecaceae; genus Calamus; species Calamus simplicifolius. The sequence continues at coordinate 1,230,754 of UESW01003886.1, read as the reverse complement.
ACAATCTATTCTTACAAATGCACAATAAAATTTATCTTGATAATTTTAGTTGATAGAATTTTTTCACCATTTTTCCCAGAAATAAAGAAATGCACAATATAGTTTCTCTAACATCGGTGGCTAAAGGTAAATGATCTTTCCCGAAACCTAGTGAAGTGGCCGGTAGAGCCACGTGGACATTAACGGCAAAGCTAACCGATGGCGTGAACGGAAGCAAACAGCCGCATTTCTCCAGGGCAGCCCCGCTCTTCAGTGGGCCACACTTCTCCAAGTCAGCCCCAGTGGCCCCGCCCTTCAGCAGGCTGTACTTCTTCAAGCCGGCCCTAGTGGCCCCGCCTTCTCCAAGTCGGTCCCCAGCAGCTCTGACTTCTCCAAGCCGTCCCTAGCGGCCCCGCCTTCTTCGAGCCATCCCCAGCGGCTCTACCTTCTCCAAGCTGGCCCCAGCAGCCCCACTTTCTCCAAAGTCAGGCCCACCTACTGCCTGACCTGCATCGCTTAACACAGCCAGGCCCACCTACCACCTGACCTATGCAGCCTAATGTAGCCAGGCCCACTTACCGCCTGACCTGCGTAGTTGATGGGACTAGGCCAACCAACCGTCAGGCCTATGTGCTCGATAGAACCAGGCCCACCAACCAGCTCCTATTTACATAATCACCATGAGCTCAGCAAACATTCCTCTTCACGAAACTCCACATGGCTGATCCCCAGATGGATGCCGAAGGTCTATAAAAAGGTAAGAGAATCCAGAATAAAGGTACATCTACTCACACACTCTCTAACCTAAGAATATACTCCAATCCTCGGAGCCTTCTTCTCTTTCAGAGCTTCTTCAAGCTCTCCCTGCTGTGACCTCGGTTGCTAACTTGACCATCAGAGGGACCCCACCGGAGCATCCTCCAGTTTTAGGACTTCTTGCAAGACACTCGCTCCAAAGAAAGCTGCACCAACAAACGGAGTTTCACCCGACGTTTGGTTCCAGCGATCGAGCATCAACAGATTGGCACGCCAGGAAGGTGATGACAAAAGACGAGCTCTATAACACCTGTATGCAAGTTATCCTCTTCCTCTTCATCGACAATGGTGGTGATGCGTGCTCAGGATGCCTCTGCCAGTTACCCTGGGAGGCACCTCCAACCGGTAGAGCATCAGGAGGCCAACCTCCCTATTGCTTCCCCTCCGGCTACTCCTGCGCCACCAGCTGCGGCCACTTAAGCTGAGCAACTGGCCGCTCACCCAATAAGTCCAAACTCTCACGGCGATAATCCACGGACTTCGGAAGCAATAGTCTGTGGCTACCCAACATCAGCCTACTCCACCTGCACCACCACCTGCTGCACTGGCCAGTCAGCAGTCTGCTCAGGAAAGATCGCCCTGCTGGGAGACTTGTCGCCATCGTGCTTCTCCCCGAGGGCACCACTGGGAGCCCCTCAAAAGGTCGCGCTCCCCCATTCGTAGCCCAAACGAGTCTTCCTCAGAGCCGTAGCGCCAGGAAGAGCCTAAGCGGAGGCACTACCACCCGCACTCTTCCCCTTCTTCTTCTTCCTTATCTTCTGGGCCACCAAAGAAGATGTCAGCCATCAATCGTCAGACGGAGGAACGTCTGGATGAACACCACCAACGGCTGAAGGAGCTCACCAGAAAAGTCAACAACCAGCCGGAGAAGGAGTACGACACTCGTCCTTCTTACACTCATCGAATCTTGGACGAGCCCATCCCCTGCAGATTTTGTATCCTCCAGCTGGATCCATATGATGGTACGATGGATTTCCTTGATCACCTCGAGAGCTACAAAGCTCTCATGCAAGTCCAAGGGGCTACTGACGCCCTCCTGTGCAAGGCCTTCTCCACCACTTTGTGGAAGGTTGCTCACGCCTGGCGCTCACGCCTGGCACTCCCGCCTATCCCCGCACAACATCGACTCCTTCCGAGAGCTGAAAAGGATGTTCCTGACGCACTTTGATGCTTGTCGAAGGATCTCGCAGGTCGCAGACAGCCTCTTCTCCATACGTCAAAAGGAGAAAGGGTCACTCCAAGATTTTGTGGCCCGCTTCAAGGCAGCCGCCCTCGAGGTTTATCATCTGGATGATGCGGTGGCAACTCTGGCACTAAAGTGGGCACTTCTTCCCTCCCGCTTCACTTTCTCTCTGGACAAGAAGTCCTCCAGCTCCTACTCCAACCTCCTCTTTCGTGCACAGAAGTCCATCCATGCGGACGAGGCCGACTTCACTCGTTGAAAGTCCGAGAGGGGTTCCAGTCAGAGGTCCGCCTACTCTGAGCCAAGCGGGTCCTCTCGCCCCAAGAAGCCCGAGCAGCCATGCCGATCGGACAATAAGCATCGCAACCTCGCCCCTAGGGAGAGCGAGCTCACGCCTCTCCTTTCCCCTCGCTCTCACATCCTTATGGAGATCGAGGGCGAGCCTTATCTTCAACACCCTCCCCCTATGAAGAAAAGGTTTCCCCGTGACAACAGTCGCTACTGCCGCTTCCACCGGGACTACGGCCATGACACCGACAATTGCTATAGCCTAAAGCATGCCATCGAGGAACTCATCCAGTAGGGTTACCTCGGAAAGTATGTCTAGAAGGCACCCCCGGCTGTTCCAGCACTCATAGGGCCTCCACCTGCTCAGACTGTTGTCAATAATTCCTCGATGGAGTGGACGGAGGGGATGGTGTCCTGGGGGGCAGCCTCTTCATCCAAGCAGCCTAGGGGGAGTGGGGACTTAGATGATATAATCCCCAGAGGGGAGTTAGCCAGGGTTGACAATATAAACAATGAAGGCATTATTGTTTCGATGACGATTGCCAAGCACCCTGTAAAAAGGATCCTGGTTGATAGTGGCAGCTCGGCTAACATCATTACGTATGACGCATTTGTTAGGATGGATTTGTCTCTTGACTCTCTTCAGCCAGTGACGGCCCTTGGTCGGGTTCATAGGAGATTCGATGAGGGTGGAAGGCGAGATCACCTTACCAGTAATAGCCGAAACACCGCCGTGTCAAAGCATAGTCATGATGAGGTTCTTAGTCATCCGAGTACCTTTGGCATACGACATCATCCTCGACCGACCCGACCTTAATCTCCTTGATGCGGTCATCTTCACCAAGCAGCTGCTCGTGCAATTCCCTATTAGCAATGGGATCGACGAGATGCAGGGAGAGACTAGTCCAGTCCTGCCCTGCTATCATACAGCTTCAAGCCCTCAGAAGATCGCGCCTCCTTCAGAGGTGCCAGACCCCTGAGAGTCCAGTAAAGTGAGAGAGCCGCTGAGCGGCTGCTGACCTTTCACCTAGGGGATGACCCGATGAGGATGGTACGAGTCGGCAGACTTCTCCCTACAGAAGATCGGGACCGCCTCCTGACTTTCCTGCAAGCCAACTCGAACATTTTCGCCTGATCAGCATCCGACATGCTTAGCATTCTATCAAAGGTGATCACCCATAAGCTCAACATCGACCCAAAGCACTATCCAATCCGCCAAAGAAAGAGGACTTTTGCTCCCGAGCGGTGGAGAGCCATTGACGTAGAACTCAACAAGCTGCTCGTTGCCGACAACATTCGAAAAGCACACTACCCGAGTTGGTTGGCCAATGTGGTCATGGTCCATAAGGCCAATGAGAGTTGGAGGATCTGCATCAACTTCACCGACCTCAACAAGGCATGCCCAAAAGACAGCTTCCATTGCCCCGGATCAATCAACTAGTGGATTCGACATATGGTTATGAGCTCCTCAGCTTCATGGACGCCTTCTTTGGGTACAATCAGATAAAGATGGATCCGGGCGATGAGGAGCACACCTCTTTCATGACCGAAAAGGGTATCTACTGTTACAAGGTAATGCCCTTCGTCTTCAATAACGTGAGAGCAACCTATCAGAGGTTGATGAACAAAGTCTTCCAAGACCAACTAGGCCAGAACATAGAGGTCTACGTGAACAACATGCTGACGAAGAGTGCCCGTGCTTCTAACCATGTTTTTGACATGGAGGAGACCTTCAACAACCTTCGCCGCTACAAAGTCAAGCTGAACCCGAAGAAGTGTGCCTTCGGGGTCACAACAGAAAAATTTTGGGGCTTTATGGTGACTCAACGAGGAATTGAAGCGAACCCAGAGAAGATTAGTGCCATCCTCGACATGAGACCACCGGCCAGTAAGAAGGAGGTGTAGCGGCTCACCAGAAGGATGGCGGCCCTAAGCCGGTTTCTCTCTAAGTCGGCTAACAGGTGCCTCCCTTTTTTTAAGGCCCTGCACAAAGTGAATGGGTTCGAGTAGACGAAAGACTGCCATAGACATTTTGAAGGATTGAAAGCATTCCTATCTTCCCCACCACTACTGTCAAAGCCAAGGGACGGACAAAGTCTTTTCCTTTACCTTGCCACCTTCTCAGAGGCTATCAGCTCCGTCTTGGTGCGCCTCAACGTCGACGAAACCCAGAAGCCCATCTACTATGTGAGCAAGGTACTCCCCGATGCTGAGGTCAGGTACTCCAAGATAGAGAAAATTATCTTTGCTCTGATCATTTCTGCCCAGTGTCTCTGGCTATATTTTCAAGCTCACCCTATTGTGGTGCTCACAGACCAACCCCTCAAAGCCATATTGGCCCGTCCTGATACCTTGGGCCAGCTTGCCAGATGGGCAATCAAGTTGGGAGAGTTCGATCTCTCATTTCAAGCAAGGCCGGCTCTAAAGTCTCAAGTCTTGGTTGACTTCCTGGTCGAGTGCACCTGGATGGAGGAGCAAGCGAAGGAAACTCCTGTGGTGCAACCCGACGTCGAGCTTGACGATGTGGGGTTTTGGATCTTCCATGTGGACGGTGCCTCAAACTCCCAGGAAAGTGGTGCTGGCCTCATCCTTGCGGGTTCAGAGGGCGAAAAGGTGGAGTACGCTCTCCAACTCCTCTTCAAATGTGTTGGACCTACAGACACCGATTGCATCCTTAGAAAGATCCATGAAGGCATCTGTGGAGACCATTTGGGGGGCAGATCGCTAGCTCAGAAGGCCCTCCATCAAGGCTACTATTGGCTTACCATGAGGGAGGATGCTGCTAGGCTGGTTCAGAGATGTGACGGCTGCCAATGACATGCACATATCCAACGACAGCCGTCCGCCTCATTGATTCCGCTCTCGGCCCCATGGCCTTTTGCCCAATGGAGAATGGACATCCTCGGACCATTTCCCTCGGCTTTAGGTCAGTGGAGGTTCTCAGCGGAGGTTCTTGCTCGTCACCATCGACTACTTCACCAAGTGGGTTGAAGATGAGGCACTGGCCAAGACCACCAAGAGCAAGGTCAAATCCTTCTTCTAGAGGTCCATTATATGCCACTTCGACTTGCCTCACACCATCATCACTGACAACGGCAGACAATTTGACAATGCCATATTCAAGACTTACATTAGGTTTAGAATCTTTAATTCAGATTTATCATTTTTCGTTAAATCTTATTTATGATCAGTTTAACATCTTTATCAATTCATCAAGAGTAATAAATATTTAATATATAGGCATGCGATATTCATCTAATAAGCATCACATGATGATACATATTTATTTGTTCAAAACATGATAAATCCTAGAAGGTTATCATCACTTACATTAACATTGTATCAATATGATTATTGATAAAAAATAAAAAAATTTAAAAATTTAAAAATTTAAAATTTAAAATATTTTTTAATAAAAAAATTTTTCAAACATAATTTATTTTCTGATCTTTCTAGGTTGATTTACACTAGATCAGCGTGATTACTCATTTGTAAAAAAAAAATCGATGCGGCTCAATCACTTAATCAAGACTTGTCTCTATCAACCAAATGCAATTGAAACTATCTGGCAAGTGGCAGGAATTTCTATTTGCACTACTTAAATTACTCAGTGCATCCTTCATTTTTTTTAAAAAAAAAATTAAATATCTAAACTATCCTTAAATCTCATCCTATCCTAAAAATTTCTCTTCTCATCCTCCATCTAAATAAACCCCCCTTCTATACCTTCTCTACTGGGTTTAACGCAATGTTGGTCCATGTCCATCTCTATCAAACTTAACTAGTAGGCAATTTTTTTTTTATTGGCTTATGCCGTGGATGTTGGGTAATGGGCCTGAAATCCCCTAATATGCCTTGAAAACCCATCACCTCCCTTTGTGTGTGAATGAGAAATTATGAGGACATTTAGTCCCATATCAGAAAAATCAAGAAATGAAGGTTTACTTATATGGAAACCTCTTCCTTGAAGTTTAAGTTCCTTACACTCACCATAAGTGGAGAGCTTGAGAGTAATGCATAGCCACTAATCTGGCTTTATACTTGTCAATTGATTCATCAGCCTTTAGCTTTTTCTTAAAAATCCACTTGCACCCTAAAGGTTTCATACCATATGGTAAGTCTACCAACTCCCAGGTATGATTATGCATGATGGACTCAATTTCACTATTAACAGCTTCTTTCCAAAAGGGTGCTTCTAGATTAGACATTGCCTCCTTGAATGTCTGAGGTTCATATTGTAACATATAAGTTACATAATCATGACCAAAAGACTTTGCAACTCTTAGTCTCTTACTGCGTCTGGGTTCATCTTCAGGATATTCTTCCTGATGACTACTACTAGCAGTATGATCATAAGTTCTTTTATTTGAACTTATTTCTAATTTCTTTTACTTGAAAATATATCTTCAAAGAATGTTGCATTCCTTGATTCCATGATTATATTTTTCTGTATATTAGTTATATCTGATTTATACACAAGAAAGCGATACGTACTACTATTATGTGCATAGCCGATAAATATATAATCAACAATTTTAGGTCCTATTTTGACTTTTTTAGGGTCCGAAATAGCTACTTTAGCTAGACACCCCCATACTCTTAAGTAATTGTAAGAATGCTTCTTTCCTTTCCATAACTCATATGGAATAACTTCCTTCTTCTTAAGAGGTATTTTATTAAGAATATGATTTGCTAAGAGAATTTCTTCTCCCCATAAATTCTGTGGTGTACCAGAATTTATCAACATAGCATTCATCATTTTTTTTAATGTGCGGTTTTTATGTTCCGCAATTCCATTAGATTGAGGCGAATAAGGAGCTGCAGTTTGATGAATAATGCCATGCTTCTGACAAAATTCGTCAAAAGGTGCATCGTATTCACCACCTCTATCACTCCTTATGCCTTAATCCTTTTGCTAAGTTGATTTTCAACTTCATTCTTATAACATTTAAACATTTCTAAAGCCTCATCTTTAGACTTTAGTAGATACACATAGCAGTATCTTGTTGAATCATCAATAAATGTTATAAAATACTTTTTACCTCCTTTAATTTGAACTGACTTTAAGTCACATAAATCACTATGAATTAAGTCAAGAGGTTCAGTATTTCTTTCAACTGATGGAAATGATGTTTTTGCTAATTTAGCTTCAACACATACTTTACACTCGTAATGTGGATCGATTTCATGATTAGGTAATAATTCTAATTTCATTAATTTTCGTAATGAATTAAAATTCACATGTCCTAATCTATCATGCCATAAACAAGAAGAGTCAATCATATAAGCAGAAGAAGAAGCTTTATTTATTTCAAGGTTTCTGTATACAGTCATTACATTCACCTTGAATAATCCATTATTTAAGTAACCCCTTCCAATAAATATCCCCCCTTAGTGAGTACAAATTTATCAGACTCAAAGACCATCCTAAAGCCATGTTTGCTTAGGAGGGAGCCTGATATGAGATTCTTCCGGATGTCAGAGACATGTAGCACATCATTAAGTAGAATTTCCTTGCCAGATGTCATCTTCATAACGATGCGGCCAAGTCCTTCTATTTTGGATGTAGCAGAGTTACCCATGACCAAATTTCTGCCATTGATAGGAGTATATGATGAGAACATACTCTTATCAAAGCAGACATGTCTGGTAGCTCCAGTGTCAATGTACCACTTATTTGCTTTGTCAACCATGTTTGCTTCAAATACAACTGCTGACAACATCATCTCGGATACCTCTTTGGATAGGGTTTCAGTAACATTGACTTCTTTCTTTTCTTTGTCCTTGAAACGACAGTCCTTGGATTTGTATCCTTGCTTTCCACAAACAAAGCACTTTCCCTTGAATTTATATTTCTTTGGATTGCCCTTCTTCTGTTTAAAGCCTTCGCCTGAAACTTGCGTTTCTTTCTTCCTTCTATGAGGTTGCCTTTGGCTCAGCAGGTTATCCTCCTATCTTCTTGTCTTGGCTCTTATTATCCTCCTCGATCCTCAGGCGGACAATTAGGTCTTCAAGTCCCATCTCCTTCCGCTTATGCTTCATGTAGTTCTTGAAGTCCTTCCATAGTGGTGGTAGCTTCTCTATGATGGCAGCTACCTGGAATGACTCGCTGAGAGACATTCTCTCTGCATGTATCTCATGCAGGATGATCTGGAACTCTTGGACTTGCTCAATAACAGTTTTGTGATCGACCATTTTATAGTCTAAGAACATTCCAACCATAAACTTCTTGTGTCCTGCATCCTCTGTCTTATACTTTTTGTCCAGGGATGCCCATAACTCCTTGGCAGTAGCAATAGTACTGTACACATTGTACAGGGTATTATCCAGACCATTCAGGATGTAGTTCTTGCAAAGGAAGTCTGAGTGCTTCCATGCCTCCACCGTAGCAATGACTTGCTTATCGGTCTCCCATTCCTTCAGGACAAGTGGATCTTCATTCAGCACTCTAATCAGGTTCAGAATTGTGAGGTAGAACATCATCTTCTGTTGCCACCTCTTGAAGTCCGTGCCAGAGAATTTCTTCGGTCTCTCGGCTTGAACGGATGTCGTCATAGTAGCCATCTGCAGTAGCACTTCCATGGTAACAGGAAAATTATCTTAAGATTGTTGTTGGGTGTGGCAGATGGTGGCTACCTAATTGATCAGACTAAGGCTAGAGTTATACTCTATGTCCTTAAGACAATTTTGTCCCGCAATGGTGCTCACGGTCAGTATGACGATTGTCTCCCAGGATACAACAGTCTCCTTTTAATGAAAGCAGCACTATAATTCATCAAAAATTCAAACTAAAAATGCTATTTTCTTTTTAATGCACTATTGCTATACTACCCTTAGGAAAGTATGCAAATACCTAAGAGAGGAGTCAATTCGGAATGGAATTGGAATAAATGAAATGAAAGGGTCTTGGGTCCTATTTATAGGTTTTAGGTGCCCCATGGAAGCAACCCTACGAGATTGAATTTAATTTGAATTCTTTGATCGGATTTGATCAAAGGATGTGAGGGTTAAAGGCTTATCACCCTTGATATGCCCATTACCTCCTTATGTGTGTGAATGAGAAATTGCGGGGATATTTAGTCCCACATCGAAAAAATCAAGAAAGAAAGGATCACTTATATGAAAACCACTTCCTTGAAACTTAAGTTCCTTAGGCTCACCACAAGTGAAGAGCTTGAGGGTGATGCTCGTGCAAGCGCATGTGCGAAAGGCGCAATGGGTATTTAGGATCAATTTTGACCCATTACCCAACATTATCAGTATAAGTACTGCACGTCAACTATGCGACGCTTTAAAAAAATACGTTAGGCCCGATATTTAGATCATGGATCTCATTATTAAATCATTTAAAATTTTTATTATTTAATAAGTTTTTTTATCTTAATTTTTAAATGTGAATAAAAGTATAATAAATTTAATTTTTTAAATAATAGATGTTATAATATTTTGTCATCAACCTCTTCGTTCTCGATCATGCGCCGCAAGTCAACTGTAGCAGCTTTCATGACCATTGGCCAGTTGCAGCTCTTTAAACATTATATTATTTTTTTATTCATGTTATCAAGCAATCATCACCATCATGATGACAAATATAATAATATTTTTGTATATACATCAACCCTATAATTTTTGCACATCTAATTTAATACAAGTGAATCTACCATATTGTAGCATTTATCTACCAGCTAAATGCATGAAATCATTTACATAGGAGGTTTTAAGTCCCAAATAAATATTTTTACATTAATGTATGTATAAATTAATTAAATTGATAAGCTTTTGCACAAAAAAAAAATGATTAAAGAAATTGTCATTTTCAAAATCTGAAATTGCGAAGGCTGATGACATCTCCGTTATTTTAAAACAATTTCCATTAAGCTCCATCTCAGTGGGGCCAGTTGATTAAGCTAATCATTATTGATTATTAAAAATATTCTCATTTTAGTTAACGTTTACCCCTTGCCCGCATGGGGTAGTACGCCCAAGCCAACGCGCCGGGTCATGCCTTAGGCTAAGTCACGGACCGGTCCGGTCCGGTTCGATTGGATTGTGGGCCTGAGAGCCGTCTTCAATGGGAGTCGTACCGGTCTATCACACAGTAGGATGATCCGGCCATTTGACACCACTAAATTAATATACTTTTTTTTTTTTTGGTACAGACGAACGATCACACTATCCTCATACGAGTCAGTGTAGATCTATTAGAGTACATAATCTACGATTTTTTAAAGCAGAGCCTTGCTTCGATGCCTTTATTTTTTGAGGCGTTTATTCATTTTGATTTAGAGGCTAATACGACAATTGCTACGGGGTTTGTACTACAGATAGAGGTAAACTACCGTTCGATAAAAATTCAGGATTATTTTATAAATTTGCTATAAAGCGTACATGTTGCTTTTTGGCTTAAGGATAAATTTACTAATTTATAATGGCTTTTTCCTTTCTTTATCTGGATCAGAATCTCGCATTGTGTTATGCTCAAAACTATTTAAGGTCTGATGTTTTTATATTTAATTTTGGTTGATTATCATTTTTATGGTTGAGATCTAACATACAAGTTATCTTTCAAAAAATTTAATAAGCACCAAAGCAAATAACAGATTCCCTTATATCATTTGTTGTTTATTATGTTTGCATTGCTTTCTTACTCTTGCTTCTTATTTGGTATCTTTCTAAAAAATATTTTTTAAAAATATTTTTATAAAAGAAAATAAATATATCATATTTACTTATATAAAATCTTGCATGAAAAAAAATTTAAGAATATTTTTATGTGTTTAATTGAGAATAGTTTTATATGAGCCAAATATTTATTTAATTATAATACTCATAGAATAAAGATTTTGAATAATTATTTTTTATTTCTTATAAGCAAATTAAATAATCTATTTAAGGTTTATTTTTAATAAGAAATAATTTAGATATTTTGATGCTAAAATATATTTTAAGAAGATAAATATCATTGGTATATATTTTAATAGAAGAAGTAAAATATGCGTGGGCTCTGATCGAAATGCCCAGATCCAATGGATGAATTTAAAGCATGCATTAAAAAATAAATTCCTAGTATGCAAGGCATTATTTATGATATAATAAATAGAAATATAAAGTTTCACTTATAATTTAAAAGTATTCTCGGGTAAAATAGACCTTAGAAACAAAACCATTATTACGAAAAGACACTAAATTTCAATAACTAATTCATAAAAGTTTCTTTATTCTTTTCGCGCATATAGCCACTCTCCCAATCGCATCCTCACATATCGGTTATAACTATTTTTGAAAAGAAAGGTAAAATATAATGAGCTTGATAGCTCAGTAAGCAATGATTAGCGTTTTAGAATGTAATATAATATCAGAACATAGATAAGTCCTATCAATTGTCAATGATGGTTGAAAAGAGTTGAACTAATTGTGAGTCAAAGTTCTTGTTGAAGAGTTTTGGCCGAGCTTTAAGATTCGTGCTTCCATCCCTTCTTCTCCGATCTCTCGGTTTTTTTTTTCGATGTTTTTTTCTTCTCCTCTGCTCTGGTCGTCCTCTCAGCCGTCCCTTCTTCCCCTATGTCGTCGGATTCAGCTACTGATGGCTGGGTTCCTGGGAGAAGGTCTACGGATATGGGGTTTGTCTGGGTCACTCCAGCTCCATTACCGGCTGAGGTCGCGCAGCTGGAGGCTTTGTTCCCTGACGTGGTGGCTGTGCCGGAGGCGGATCTCCAAGCTAAGATAGTAGAATGGCAGCAAAAGGCTATCCTTGCGCGCTCCTTCAACAAGTGGGTTCCGGCTGAAGCCTTCATCAGAGAATTCAGATGCGTGGAGTTTCTGGAGCTATTCTTCCTGTCAGTATGGCATTTCGATGCCATGTGTTCCGATTTGAATCATCGGAAGCTTGTGATTTGGTGCTGCAGCGTCCGTGGGTAATTAATGGCCAAGTGATTGCGACTGAGTCATGGCGGCCGGAATTTACTCCTGAGGACTCTATCCCGTCGGCGATGGTGTGGGTGAGGTTGCCGAATCTCCCTCTGGAGTTTTGGAAGTTGGATTTCCTCAAGTCTTTTCTAGCATCGGCAGGAGATTTCATCTGTGCTGATCCTGGGACGCTGGCGAAGAACAGGGGAGCTTTTTCCAGGGCCTGTATCCGAGTGGACCTTCGTCGTCCTCTTCGGCCAGGAGTTCGGATTCAAGGGTTCAATCAGCTGTTCTGGCAGCAATTTGCATATGAAAATCTTCAGGGGATCTGTCCGAGGTGTGGTTCGTTGCATTTGGGATGATCGTGTGCTATTCCGACGAGGTCAGATGAGGACAGCCCTGCTTCTTTCTCTGCTTTCGGGCCGTGGCCTACTGCTGTGAGGCAACGGAGGGTTGTCTCAGGTCCTCAGTCGACCGAGGGGGGAAGGCGCAGAGCAAGGCATCCTCATCTATCTCTAGATTTGGTTCTGCTCCTCAGAATGTTTTGGCCGGGCATCGTCTGGGTAAGGGGGGAGTTTTAGAGGACTGGGTGACTCCAGCAAAGGTGGCTCGCCGAAGGTCTTCCTCTTCCATGAAGGTGGTCAGGGCGCTTGAGGCTCATTCTAGTGATCTTGTGATGCAGCTGGGCCACGGGACTTCTAGCACGGTGGGTGTGCCGGTTCAGGAGGACTATGCCGATAAGGCACTTAAGGATGACCTGTTACTCACTCTAAAGGAAGCAAGTCTGAAACATTCTGTTTCCTCCAAGAATCCTTTTGCAACCCTTGATTTGGAATTGGGCGTAGATGGCCAACTGGATTGTAGGGATGCTTTCCTAGGGTCCTTGAAGCGAGCCAGACCAGAGGTATCTCTGTCTCCTTGGTCTCGTTCTAATTCTGTGAAGAGTAAGGGGAAAGGAAAGAAGTCTCCATCTAAAATTGGGGGGGGGGGGGTGAAAATCTTGTCTTATGATCGGTTTGCTCTCCCCCTCTGTTGCCATGAAGGCGGACAGGAGAAGGCGAGTTCACTATTTGATAAAGGTGCTGGGTCTTCTGTGGGGATTAATGCTGCTGACCCTTCGGGACTGGGTCCAGTTCCCTTATCCTTGGCGTTGACTTCCCAGAGTGATAAGCCAGGATTTGATGTGGAAGGCCCGCAAGTCTGCTCATCACAGATGTCTGGAGAAGGCATCCTGATGGAAGGGGGTTTTACTGATAGTATTATGCTGGAGGACCAGGGTGGGTCCCAGTCTCTCCCAGACTGTAAATGAAGATTTTACTTTGGAATGTGAGAGGAGCTCGAAAGCCTTCTTTTCGATCCTCCTTTGGTAGATTATTACAGTTATATCATTTTGACATATGTATCCTTCTGGAAACCAGGCTGTCAGGTGATAGTTTGGCCCGGTTCCGTAGGCAGATTGCTCGGTCGTGGTCCTCTTATGCGATGGAGGCCGTTGGTCTGTCGGGAGGAATTTTGGCTATTTGGCATCTCTCTGCAGTTCGGATTGATGCATTTCATCAATATAATCAGCAGATTGGTCTTGTTGTCTCTGAAGGTACTTCTGTCCCCTGGCTTCTATCGGCAGTGTATGCCAGTACGGACTACAGGAGAGAAGGGTTCTGTGGTCTGAATTGCATTCCCTCCTTGCTCAAGGTCTTTCTTCCATTGTAGCGGGGGATTTCAATTGTATCACTGAGGCTAGTGAAAAATGCGGGGGTAGACGGGTAACTGGCTCTGTTGATATTAATGAATTTAGATCCTTCATTAGCTCCTCTGGATTGATGGATTTGGGGTTTTTAGGTCCACAATTTACCTGGTGTAATAATCGTCAGGGGTCTGCTCGAGTGTGGGAAAGGCTGGACAGAGCTTTGGCTACAACTCAGTGGGTTCATATGCACCCTGCTGTTACTGTCACTCATCTTCCTCGGATTGCTTCTGACCATTGCCCTATTCTGATCTCCATGGAGGTTGACCAGTACCAGCATAAGCAGTTTAGGTTTGAGCAGTTTTGGACTGCCCACTCTGCTGCTCGTACTATTATTTCTCAGATCTGGCATCTTCCAGTTAGGGGCAATGCTGTATATCGGTTATCTCGCCATCTTAAGATGGCCAGACACAGATTGTCCAGGTGGAATAGGATGGAGCTGGGGGATTTGGTTAGACAAGTTGAACTGGTTGAAAATGATATTAGGGTCTTGCAGACTAAGGAAGATCAGGAAGGGTTTTTGGTGGACTCCGACCTCTCTTCTCTTGGGAGAAGCTTGCTCATCATCACTCTCTCCTCCGGCAGCATGAGGTGTATTGGTGGCAGAGATCTAGGTTTCAGTGGATTTGTGACGGGGATCGAAATACTAGATTCTTCCATCAGGTAACTTTGAAGAGGCGAGCTACTAATAGGATTCGGAGGCTTGTTGATGATGAGGGGCATAGTCAGGAGGATATTCATTCTATCAGGGATATGCTTCTTCACTTTTTCCAGTCTAGATGGATGGAATCCACTGGTGATGGGGCTCCGGTTGTTCAGGTTCCGGACTCTAGTAAGGTTTCTTCCTAGGATAACTATTTGCTTGTCAGGTCTATCACAGAGGAGGAGATTAGGGAGGCCCTTTGGGAGTTGGATCCGGATAAGGCCCCTGGACCTGATGGTTTCCTGCCTTTTTTTCTACCGTCACTACTGGGATATTGTTGGGCAGGAGGTCATTCAGGCTATCCAGACAGTTTTTTCAATCTAAACAAATACCAGTGGAATGGAATCAGACATTTATTGCTTTGGTGCCTAAGCACTCGGATGCGTCCCTACCGCAGCACTTTCGGCCCATTAGTCTATGTACTACTTTGTACAAGGTCTGCGCTCATCTTTTAGCTCGTCATCTCAGTTTGGTGATCCCTCGCCTCATTTCTGCTGAATAGGGGGTGTTTATTAGAGGGCATTCTATTTCAGATAACGTCCTCATTGCTCAGGAGTTTATGCATGATCTCCAGAGAGCTCCGGCTAGCCGCTGCCTTATAGTTGTCAAGCTCGATATGGAGAGAGCTTATGATAGACTGAGTTGGACCTTTTTCATTGATCTCTTCAGGGTTCGGTTTTGATCGGCTGTTTATTGAATGGATTATGGCTTGCATACAGAGGCCTTATTTTTCTCTGATCATTAATGGGAGTCCGACTGAGTTCTTTTGCTCCACTGTTGGACTTCGGTAGGGATGCCCTTTATCCCCTCTGCTATTTATTTTGGCCGTGGATGATCTTTCATGTGCTTTCTATCAGGCTCAGTTAGATCGGCGGATAGCTCCTTTTAGGGCTGCATCACAGGGCCCTTTGGTCTCCGATCTTCTATTCGCTGATGATTGTATTCTTCTGGGTCAGGCCTCTATTCATAATGCGGCTTCATTCTATTCTATTATTTGGCACTATTGTCAGGCTTCGGAACAGAGGGTTAACTTTCTTAAGTCTTCTATATGCTTTAGCCCGAAGACCTCTAGGACCACCAGGGAAGCCATTGTAATCTGTCGGGTATTACTACTTAGACTGACAGGTTTATGTATTTGGGGATCCCTATAACGGGGAGACACCCCGGTTCTCTAACTTTTATGAGCTGGAGAGGAGGGTTCGTCAGCGGATTGAGGGGTGGCAGGTTACCGACCTATCGATGATGGCTAGGCTTATCATTATTCGCTCGATTCTTTCCTCTCTTTCCATGTACCTTATGTCCAGTGCTGCTATTCCGATTACTTGTCTTAAAAGGATCGAGAGATGCTTTAGAGACTTTCTCTGGGCGTCTATGCAAGAAGGTCACAGTATTCATCTTTTATCTTGGGATACGGTCTGTATGCCTATCCAAGATGGTGGTCTTGGGATTCAGTCCCTCATTGTTAGAAGGCATGCCCTTATTGCTAGACATGCCTCGAGATTTCTTCTGGAGCCGCATTGTCTTTGGAGCACCCTGATGCGTGCTAGGTACGGAGATTGGTTATCTGCCTTGCATATCAGTCCGCCTCGGGGATGCTCCTCTTTTTGGAGGAAAGTTTGCCGCTTGGGATAGGAGATTCTGAGTAATATCTCTTAGATGATTGGAGATGGTTCATCGATTGATGTTATTCAGGATACCTGGATTTCAGAGCTTCCTCTCTCTCGGTGGCCCTCGTTTATTAGTGTTGATGCCCCTTCTAGTTTAAGGGTCAAGGATTTGATTTCATGTGATCCCCCAGCCTGGCATCTCCCTTCGGTCACCCGATTCTTCGGCGTGGAGCTTTCTAGGCGGATTCTCTTTATGCCGCTTATTCCTGGCCTCTTATCTGATGTTAGGCTATGGCAGAGGTCATGTCTCTCCAGGGCTCCTACCATGGATTTGATGAAGATGTTCAGGCATGTGCCCCAACGAGTGGAGGATGCGGGGTGGATTTGGAAGCTTCCCACTCTTCCCAGGATTCAACTTTTTGGAAGCTTCTATGGGATTGTCTGCCTACCTGTGCCCTTCTCTCTCGGAGGGGTATAGCTATCCAGCCGATCTGTCTCTTGTGTAGGCTCGAGGAGGAGTCTACTGAGCATGCTATCTTCATCTGCCCCAGAGCTAGACGGATATGGCATATGGTGGATTATACTGTTACGCAGGATGACTTGGGCTCCCCTTGCTCCTCTTTCCTTCTTGATCTCCGTAGGAATACTTAGCAGAAGAGTGGTCTTTGGGCTATCACGGCTTATCAGATTTGGCTGTCCAGAAACCAGATTATTTTCACAGATGATTCCATTTTTGCTCTCAGGATAGTGAGGAAGATTAGATCTTTGGTGGTGGATTGTGCCCGTGTTGGTTTTGATACCTCTGGCCTCTAGGGATCCCCTGCTGCTTCGGCAGCGAACTGGCATATGGTTTTCTTTTCCTAGGAGCCCCCCTCCAGGGTTCATCAAAATCAACTTTGATGGGAGTGTCCATCGTAGAGTTGCTGGTTCTACTTTTGTCATCCGTGGTCATCATGGTGACGTGCTGGCTGCTGGAGGTTTTGGTACTCTTGATTCCCTGTTCCCATGTCCGAGCTTTACGGGGCTTGGGCGGGTATTTTTTATGCTGCTCGGATTCTTCATGCTAGGAGGCTTTTGATTGAGGGTGATTCCACGTCGGTCATTTCCTGGCTGCAGAAGGAGAATTGCCTCCCTGGCCCTACGAATCTGATTCTTACGGATATTTGGACTATCCTACAGGAGGTTGACTGTGCCCAGATCTATCATATTTATCGTGAAGCTAATTCGGCAGCGGACTGGGTGGCTACTTCAGTGGCGCAGCATATTGGATCGTGGATATGGAAGCCGGGTGACCCCTGTCCTTCTTTATTGCTACAAATTTGTACTATGACCCGAGACTAGTGTTATCGCCCGTCTGTACCAAAAAAAAAAAGAAATAATCTATAATTATTACATTTTCAGTTTCCATTATGTCATATCTTTAAATCTTAGTTCTCATGGTATTTTGTCCTCTAATCTTGCTTTGCTGGAGCCAATGTATCATCCCCACAAGCAAGGTATCGCCATGGTACTATGCCCCATGCATGGTCCAAGCATCCACTAGTGTATCATCACTATTGATAGGGTATCGCCACGATATAATGCCCTATTGTCCAGTTTATCCACTGGTGTATTATCCCCATAGGTAGAGTATCCAATTATTTAGTATGATCAGATTTAAAATTTTTAATTTAGTTTCATCCTTCTTCATTAAATGTTATCCATGATTAATCCAACATTTTTATTAATTCATCAAGAGTAATAAATAATTAATATCAAGTATAATCATAGCAATTATGATTAATATCTAAGCATGCGATATTTATATAATAAGCATCACATGATGATGCATATTTATTTATTTAAAATCATGATAAATCTCAAAAGGTAATCATCACTTACATTAGGTTTAGAATCTTTAATTCAATTTTATCATTTTTTGTTAAATCTTATTCATGATCAGTTTAACAACTTTATCAGTTCATCAAGAGTAATAAATAATTAATATATAGGCATGCAATATTCATATAATAAGCATCACATGATAATACATATTGATTTATTTAAAATATGATAAATTCTAGAAGGTAATCATTACTTACATTAGGCAATGATAAATTCAGTTTTATCATTTTTCATTAAATATTATTCATGGTCAGTTTAACATCTTTATCAATTCATCAAGAGTAATAAGGGCTGGTTTGGTTAATAGGAAGTGACTTTTAGATAAGAGTATGATATCTAAAAAATTGATTTCCATGTATCAAATGTATGAACTATCACGTTTGGTTGACCATAGGAAACATAATTTTTTTCTGAGAACGAATGAAGCTGTCATGTTTAGTTGAACAATTTCTTTCCTATGAAAGTAATGCAGAATACCAATTATATCCTTTTATTCTTAAAACTTTTTTGCAATTGTCTAAAGAAACATGCCCGAAAAGAAATACAATAGAAAAAAGAAAAAAAATCCAAGATCAAAAACCAAATTGACATAACAACAACATCGAATTTTAACCAATTCTTACCTCTCTTTAAGTTGACACCCCATGGATCTGAAGTGAAGAAAAGCAAATGAGCGAGAGCTGAAGCGTTTCTTCTCTTCTTCTTTCGCCAGTTGATTTGAGAAAAAGGGTATATGATGGGAAAGAATGGTATGTTAGGAAGAAAAAGAAAACACTCTGCAGTGAAAAAGTAAATCTCATGGTACCGATGGAATTTTATTTTTATAAAATGTAGGAATTTAAACCACATGGGAATAGAGTATTCCCATCTATTCCATGAAGGAGCCCTAAAACCGCAAACCAAACATTCTAATTTGAGAAAAATAAAATTCAATGATATCTTTTACAGTGAACCAAACAAGCCCTAAATATTTAATATATATGCATGCAATATTTATATAATAAGCATTACAGGATGATACATTAATGTTCATGCAATATTCATCCAATATTCATATCATTTAAAACATGATAAATCCTAGAAGGTAATCATCACTTACATCTTTAAATAAAATTACTAGAAACTAATCCTTGCTCAAGAGCTTCATCAACCTTATTGATCCTTGAACCTTGACTTTCTTTATCATTTTAAATTATTGATTTGATATCAAAGGATCTCCATTGAGTTATTTATAGAGAGATTTCCTAATGCAAATAGATTTCTTACTCTTCACAAGATAACAATCTTCTAAAACAATTAACCTTCCTAATTCTAATAGGATATTGATTCCTTTAAAAAACCAAGATAGATATACATTAATGTTTAAAAATAGATTTTTAACTCATAAAGCGAATAAATTTTCTATTCCATATAATATCAATATTCTAAAACAAAAAACTTTCTGGTTTACTAGGATATTGATTCCTTTAAAAAACACCAACAAGATAAATATCATAGATTCTTAACTCTTAAAATAAGTAGATTTTTTACTCTTTATAGAATACCAATCTCCTTTTTCTTTTAGAAAACTAAAGAGACAAATATCTATTAAATATCTAAAAATAGATTCTCCTAAAACAAATAGATTTCTTACATTTTATAAGATGCCAATCTTAAATCAACTTTTCAATTTTAGTAGGATAGTGATTCCTTTAAAAAAGTTAAGAAGAAAAATTTTTATTAAATATATAAAAATAGAGTATTGATTCCTAAAACAAATAAGTTTCATACCAATCTCCTAAAATAAATGGGTTTTTTGATGTTTGTAGAATTTTATTTATTTTCTTTAGAAGCTAAAGGGATAAATATCAATTTAAATTTTAAAAATAGATAACTTCTGACTTATCTAACATAATCTTTGAAATATATAAATTCGATTAGAAACTCCAAAAAAATCATCTTTAATTTATCATCATAGTAGTTTCGTAATTTGTTTAAAGTTCATCAATGTTAATACTTGTTAAATAAATTGCTCCTAACTTTCTTAATTGACTTCTGATTTGAGTGATTCAAGATGCATTAGAAAGCCAACTCAATATGAAATATCATGAATATAAATTTAATTAAAAATTCTAACTATGTAATCTAATATGTATATTTAACTCAATTTTATCTAATTACATCGTAACCTAAAGTGAGAGCTAGCCTAAAAGGGCAGGGTCTCATATTCTCCCCCTCTTAAAAGAATCTCGTCCTCAAAATTTGACTTTAGAATTATAAATATTTATCTTGAAGTCACATATATATTTATTTATATCCTCTTTTAATCACAAAATTTGAAATTATTTTTGCTACGCAACTCTGATATAAACCTCACTACAAAAAAGAAGGCTATTTGTGACAAATTTATTGTGGCGAAAAATTTTCGTCGTTATATTTTTGTAATACGTCTGAACGGTTATGACGAATTATTGTTTCATCGTAATACATTTTAATTTTATTTTAAATAAAATTAATCTTTTTGTTCTATTATACGAAATATTAGTACGTCGTAATAAGGTTTAATTCTATTTTAATTAAAATTATTCTTTTTATTCTATTACGATGAAACAAGACGTTTGCCGTATTAAATCTTATTATTACGACGAATTATAATTTCATCGTAATACGTCTTAATAAAATAAAAATAAAAATAAAAATATTATTTTTTGAGCTATTACGGTGCCACAAAAATTTCACCGTAATAATTTGCCATATTACAACGAAATATTAGTACGTCGTAATAAGATTTAATTCTATTTCAATTAAAATTATTCTTTTCATTCTATTATGGTGAACGAAATACGCCATTGTTATAAAGCTTCTTATTACTATGAAATAATTATTTCATCGTAATAAGTCTTAATAAAAATAAAAAAATAATAATTTATTTTTCGAGCTATTACGCTGCATTAAAAATGTTGCCGTAATAATATGCACTATTAAGATGAAATATTTCATCCTAATAAGGTTTAATTTTATTTTAATTAAAATTATTGTTTTCGTTATATTACGATGAAATATAATTTCACTGTAATAAATCTTTTTGTTTAATCCACACCGATTTTCCTTTGATTTCCTGCTCAGGCAAGTTGCTCCCTCCTCTGCTCGCCGGATCTCTTCTCCCCGGACCGACAGGGGTTCCGTCGCTGCCGCCGTGGCCGTTCCCTTCTTCCCGGATCTCTTCTCCCCGGATCTCCTCTGTTTGCCGGACCCCCCGGATCTCTTCTTCTTCTTCAATCCAAACGGTAAGCCCTCTGATCTGTTTTTAATAGTTTAATCCACACCGATTTTCCTTTGATTTTCTGCTCAGGCAAGCTGCTCCTCCCTCTGCTCGCCGGATCTCTTCTCCCCGAATCGACAAGGGTTCTGTCGCTGTCTCTTCTCCCCGGATCTCTTCTTCTTCTTCAATCCAAACGGTAAGCCCTCTGATATGTTTTTAATAGTTTTCGTTCCATGTTAAGGGGAGATGATTGGATTGAATTGAAATATGTTCCAGTACAATTCCTTAAATATTGTTCCCACTATGGCTTCTGATCCCAACAATGCATTTAATTGGACAACGCGATGAATTATCATCTTAAGTATCAGAATGGCATTACATCATTACTCCAGCATTCTAATTGACATATTTTAGAACATCTTCCATCTCAAATGTCGGTAGATGATAGAACAGTGGTGAATCCTGTGTCATGGATCGCACGGGATTTTAAAACTTAATTTCTCATCTTTACCATGTCATGGATCGCACGGGATTTTAAAACTTAATTTCTCATCTTTACCATTGCTCAAAGTTTGATCAACGCTTTGTTGTCTAGCATAAGCTTACCAATATTTTCTTGATCCCTGAAACAATCATTGTTATAACTCGAGAGTTGTTTTTCTGAGGCGGTCAGTCATTTGTGTAGGACCTCTTATCGATTCGTAGTTAGTTCTCGGTGACATTGAAGTTACCCCTGTAATGCCTCTGTTCCCCCGTTAACGAGCAGAGTTTAAGTTTGACTGTCCTTGCTGTTTGTATCCTTCTTAAAGTGGATAATCCTAAAGGCAAAATGTTCTGAGCATGGTAAGATGTAAAGAACTGCTAAATTTATGTTTTTTTTTTTTTTTTGAGTTGTACTTGTACAATTGCTTCAACTGTCGCTTTATTATCATGGTAAGATTGCCTTCTTTTCATTCTGTTGCCTTTAGCCATTCCACATTACTTGTTTTCCCCTCACAACCTACGACCATTCTCAAATGGTAAGTGAGTTAAACAACCAGCTCCTAAGCAATAAATGAAGAGAAAGGGTGAAGGGTCTAGTGATGCCTATCTAGCCTTGAAGCATGCTTACTTTCCTTTTTGAGTGGAAGGGACTTTCCTGCAATGGCTTTCAGTTCATGTTTGAGCGATTAGAGAGGTAAATTTAGCATCTGTTAATTTTGGTTACTGATGCTGTTATATAGTGGATTCATGTGCATGTGAGAAGAGCATCATAAATTCAAATGAGGATTTTTTGCATGCAAGCTCTTTCTATATGAATTGACTAGAGATTGGGATTCTTCTTTCATATATTTTGAAGTTCCTCATTCTCATGTGTTTTGACAGAATTGATATGATTCTTATAGATTAGACCCTCACATCCAGAATTGAAGTTCATGAATTAGAGCTGCATAAGTTGCCAGGTCAGGTTCACATCCAAAATTGAAGTTCCAATAGATTTTGAAAACCCAACTTGATTTTTCAGATACAAAGTTTCATGGAAGTGAAACCCAAAGGAGAACAAGTCCATGAATTAGAGCTGCATAGGTTACCAGGTCAGGTTTAGGTCCATCCTCTCAATGAACAAGTTCAATGCCAAAGCAGTCTCCACACTCTGCTAGTACTCATGAATGATGGGAGTATAAATTTATTCAAAACCAACCACCTCTTAATGGCCTCTCTCAGAATAAGCTGAGCCTCTCCAACATTTCCATCCTAACTGATAGCTTGTTTTATTTTTTTTTGCTTTATTTCCTCGTTAACTGATACACAATTGATTCTATATCTCAACGAGCCATCCTTATGGATCCAAAATTCTGACTGATCTTCTAATTCAATTGATGTCCTAGTCCTTTCCAATTGAGGGTCGTCCCTTTATGGATCTTTAATCCTTTCAATCAACATTAGTTGTATTTGGAGATTTGCCCAGTTTTGCAAGAGAACCTTGATTTCCTTTTTCCTTATGTCCTCCAAAATGTGCTTTTGATTAGTGATTAGGGTAGCTAAGTTACTAACTGTCTCTTAGCTTAGAGTATCGACTACCCCATTAGTGTTTCCAACATGGTAACTAATTTTAAGTCATAATCCTTAAGTAACTCAAGCCATCTTCGTTGTCTTATGTTCAATTTCTTCTGGATGAATATGTATTTCGGACTTTTATGATATGTACACTTGACAGGATTCCTCATAAAGATAATGCCTCCATATTTTTAAGGCAAATACAACTGCTGTTAGTTCTAAATAATGAGTGGGATTTCGTTCATAGGGTTTAAGTTATCTAGAAGCATATGCCATAACCTTCCTATGCTGTATCAATACTCATCCCAAACCCTTCTTGGAGGCATCATTGTATATAATGTATCCTCTGTCCCCCAATTGTATGGTAACAATAGGTGTTGACACCAATCTTTTTTTGAAAACTTTTCTCATATTCTCAGTCCATAACTCATTTTTGTGTTAATCTAGTTAATGGTATTGCTATGTGAGAGAACCCTTTTACAAACCTTTTATAATATCCTACCATACCTAAGAAACTACGTATCTCAGTGACATTCATTGGTCTGCTCTATTCCATGGCAGCTTTTTTTTTTTTTGGGGGATCCACTAATATTCACTCCCTAGAGATGGTATGACCTAGAAATGCCATCTTCTCTAACTAGAATTCATATTTTTTTAAAATTTTGCATAAAGTTTCTTCTCCCTTAGAATTGACTGTACATCCCTTAAATGGTCTTTCTGTTCTTCCTTACTCTTGGAATATTCCAATATGTCATTGATAAATACGATGATGAAGCGATTTATGAAGGGCCTGAATATCTAGTTTATCAAATCCATGAAGGCTGCTGATACATTAGTCAATCCAAACGATATAATCAAAAACTCATAATGGTCATAGCGAGTGCAAAATGTCATTTTTGACACATCCTCTGTCTTGATTTTTAATTGATAAAATCCAGATCAAGATTAATCTTTGAGAAAATCTAAACTACTTGTAATTAGTCAAATAAATCATCATTCTTGGTAACGGGTATTTTTTTTTTTTCCAAGCCATCCTATTCAATTCCTGATTATCAATGCAAAGCCTCATATATATTTCCATCTTTCTTTATAAATAAAATCAAGGCTTCCTACAAGAACACACTGGATCAAATAAATCCTTTATCTGAAAGATCCTGTAATTAATCCTTAAGTTTTCTCAACTCAGCTGGGTCATACAATATGGAGCCTTAGAAATTAATCCCACTCATGGTACTAATCTAATAAAAAATTCTACCTCTTAGACTAATTCCTTCTGCTGCATATCCTTGACAATAACTAAATATACCCCATAACCTTTTTGTTTTTTTTTTTTTTTTGACTCGCATCATAGATGTAATTCATAGGAAAGTATTCCTTGTGCTTCCAATATATCTAAACACCTTTCCCCTAGAATCCAAAAACTGACGATTTTCTTTTTGATAGTCTAATGAGATCAATGTATGGCTAACCAATGCATTCCCAATATGATTAGGTTGGCTAATAGTATCTTGTCTTTTATTTTGAGGGGGGTTTGCTCACTCATTCCTACACAGAAGTTTCGTTAGCTTATCGATTTGAAGATTCCCTAATAGCATTATTAGCAATTCTTCTTCCTTTACATCGGACCATGAGATCGTATTGTAACAAAATTAATGATTAAGTTTTCTTGTTAACCTCTTTCTAAGTGTATGTATGTTTTTATTTGATAATATACTCATCCCACCTAATTTTGTCATCTACCCATCTACACTCAATTCTTGTCTCTTTTTGTTGCATTGTTACCTAAGTTAGCTTGCTCTGATACCATTTGTAACACCCCAGACCTATTGGATGGATTTAAAGCATCTGCCACATACTGAAAAATAAATTTCCAGTGTGTAAGGCATCATTCATGATATCATAACTATAAATATAAAGTTTCACTTATAATTTAAAAGTATTTTAGGTAAAATAGACCTTAGCTATAAAACTATTATTATAAAAAGATACTAAATTTCAATAACTAATTCATAAAAGTTCCTTTATTCTTTCTGCGCATCTAGGCACTCTCCCAATCGCATCCTCATGTATCGGTTATAACTGTATCTGAAAAGAAAGGTAAAATATAATGAGCTTGACAACTCAATAAGAAAAATTAGTCTTTTAAAATGTAATATAATATCAGTATACAGGTATGACTTATTGATTGAAAGAAATAATCTATAATTATTATATTTTTAGTTTTCATTATGTATATATTCTAATCTTAGTTTTCAAGGTGTCTTGTCCTCGAATCTACTTTGCAAGAACCAGTGTATCATCCCCATAGGCAGGGTATCGCTATGGTACTATGCCCCATGGTCCAGGCATCCACTAGTGTATCACCCCAACTGGCAGAGTATCGCCATGGTACAATGCCCCATAGTCCAGGCATCTACCAATGTATTATCCCTATAGGCAAGGTATTTAATCATCCAACATAATCAGATTTAAAATTTTTAATTTAGTTTTATCCTTCTTCATTAAATCTTATCCATGATCAATCCAATATTTTTATCAATTCATCAAGAGTAATAAATAATTAATATCAAGTATAATCATAGCAATTATGATTAATATCTAAGCATGCAATATTCATATAATAAGCATCAAATGATGATACATATTTATTTATTTAAAAATATGATAATTCCCAAAAGGTAATCACCACTTACATTAGGTTTAGAATCTTTAATGAGATTTATCGTTTTTCGTTAAATCTTATTTATGATCAGTTTAACATCTTTATCAATTCATCAAGAGTAATAAATATTTAATATAGGCATGTGATATTCATCTAATAAGCATCACAGGATGATACATATTTATTTGTTCAAAACATGATAAATCCTAGAAGGTTATCATCACTTACATTAGGTTTAGAATCTTTAATTTAGTTTTATCATTTTTGTTAAATTTTATTCATGATCAATTTAACATCTTTATCAACTCATCAAGAGTAATAAATATTTAATATATAGGCATGCAATATTCATATAATAAGCATTATAGGATGATACATATTTATTTGTTTAAAACATGATAAATCCTAGAAGGTAAGCATCACTTACCTCTCTATATAAAAATTTCTAGAAACTAATCCTCGCTTAAGGGCTCCATCAACCTTATTGATTCTTAAATCTTCATCTTTTTCATTCTTCTAAACTATTGATTTGATATCAAAGGATTTTCATTAAGCTATTTATAAACAGATTTTCTAAAGCAAATAGATTTCCTACTCTTCATAAGATACCAATCTTCTAAAATAATTAACTTTCTTAATTCTAGTAGGATATTGATTCCTTTAAGAAACCTATGAGATAGATATTCATTAATGTTTAAAAAGAGATTTTTGACTCATAAAGAGAATAGGTTTCCTACTTTACATAATATCAATATCCTAAAAAAAAAAACTTTCTAATTTAAAAGGATATTGATTTCTTTAAAAAACACCAACAAGATAAATATCATAGATTCTTAACTTTAAAGCAAATAGATTTCTTACTCTTTATAGGATACCAATTTTCTAGATAAATAAATAATATTTTTAGTAAGATTCTGATTCTTTTAGAAAACTAAAGAGCCAAATATCCATTAAATATACCTAAAAATAGATTCTCAACTATTAAAACAAATAAATTTTCTACTTTTTATAAGATGCCAATCTTAAATAAACTTTTCAATTTTAGTATTATAGTGATTCCTTTAAGGAAGCTAAGAAGATAAATATTCATTAAATATCTAAAATAGAGTCTTGATTCCTAAAACAAATAGGTTTCATAATAATCTCCTAAAATAAATTGGTTTTTTGGTCTTTATAGAAATTTATTTTATTTTTTTAGAAGCTAAAGAGATAAATATCAATATAAATATTTAAAATTTAGATATATATAAATTCGGTAGAAACACAAAAAAAAACGTCCTTAATTTATTGATAAATGCATAAATAATTATCATAAACCTATTAATTAATAGGTCAAATTACTTTATTATTTAATATTTGATTATTTTATATAATATTTTTAGAAAAAGCCTTGTCAATTTAAAGAGCTCGATTTTAGAAGTCAACGATGCAAATGACACTCAAATTGGACTTAAAATGAGCTCGAAATTGAATTTACAAGGATTTATCTTTGTTTACACGAATCTCAAAACAAACTTGATAGACCATCTGCCGACTTCGTCGTATTTCTTTCACGGTACGAGCATAACCATCGATGAATGCTGGTGATGTCCAGGGGTCACCGGAGACCAATTTTTTCTCTAAAAATATCGCTGTTGAGAAGCTCTTCGCCGTCGAAAAGATTCTCAACACCAAAAATTACCAAAATTACCTCAGATTTCAAGGAATTGAAAAAAGAAGCCATCGGCCACAGTGACCTGATAAGCCAATGCCCAGGATTTTTTTTTCTCCGATTCCACCTTTCCGACAACAATTAAGAAAGATATTTGAAGTTAGATTGGAAGGAGAATCATCTGCAATCTTGCCACGATCTCTTCGAAATCTTCTGCATCGTCCGGATGCCAAATTGAGAAAGAATCTCAAATTGGAAGGAAATTGGCTGCGTTCTCTTTGCATTCATGGATCGTGCAAATAAATTGGAAAATCATCCGCAATCTCTTTGCAATCTCTCTGCATTCGTTCGGGCTTTGAATCAGATCTGGAACAGCTAGGAAGCCGCGTTCTCTCTTCATCCGGGCATCTGGTAAGAAAATAGGAGGCGTTCGTGATTCTCTGTGATTTCTCTGCGCTCTCTTCACGTCTTCTCCGCGTATAAGCATTTATAAATAGTTTTGGCTAAG
Source organism: Calamus simplicifolius (assembly GCA_900491605.1). Lineage (NCBI taxonomy): Eukaryota > Viridiplantae > Streptophyta > Magnoliopsida > Arecales > Arecaceae > Calamus > Calamus simplicifolius. The sequence continues at coordinate 1,202,545 of UESW01003886.1, read as the reverse complement.
CAAATGAAGAAGTAGAAAATAGAGGGGCGAACTCGATGGCCTAGAGGAGGTTTGGGGAGAGAGAAGTCCGGAACAAAGGAAGAAGGAGAGGCGTTCGTGAGGCGAGAGAGTCTAGGAAAACGTTCGCTCGGTTCGGAGTTCTAAGGAATCTGTTCGCAGTCAAGGCGTTTGTGGGAGGTTCTGCAGGTGTCCCTTCATGGCTTGAAGGTGTCCGTGGAGGAAGAACAGAGTTCAACCCGATTCGGTTCAACCCAGTTCGATTCAGGTCGTCTTTAGGTTCAGTACAGAAAGAATTCTCTTGATGTAAGGAAGAAGAGTTTGTAATTTTAATTTATGTATTTTTTGGATGCTTTAAAATAAAATATTTATTTATATTTAATTCTTAATGAATTTTTTCAAACGAAAATAATTTGACCGGGTAATTCCCCGCACCGTTCTAATGCGCATGACCTGCATTAGATGCCGGTAATTCCCACGCACGCGAGCTCACACGCCTGTTATGCGGAACCATGAGCAGATCCCTCGGTATGAATTCGCATGCGGATGCAAAGATCCCCTTATAAAGTGCACGGAAGGCCCGAGGTCATTCCACGCAGCAGATCGAAGTACACACACAAAGGCACATGGAAACAAAGTGGGAGAGAGAGGTGGGTTCCATGGCATCAGAGAAGCCTCATATTGTCTGCATCCCTTACCCGGCCCAAGGCCATGTAACCCCCATGCTCAAGCTTGCCAAACTCCTCCACTCCAAGGGCTTCCACATCACCTTCGTCAACACCGAGTTCAACCATCGCCGCCTTCTTAAGTCGCGAGGCCCCTCAGCCCTCGACGATCTCCCTGACTTCCGCTTCGCCACCATCCCCGATGGCCTCCCCCCGTCCAACGAGGACGCCACGCAAGACATCCCCTCTCTCTGTTACTCCACCATGACCACCTGCCTCCCCCACTTCCGCCGCCTCCTATCAGTGCTCAACGAGCCCCCCGTCACTTGCATCATCTCCGACGGCTCCATGAGCTTCACTTTAGATGCTGCTAAGGAGGCCGGAATCCCTGAGATTTTGCTCTGGACCCCGAGCGCTTGTGGCATCATGGCCTACTTCCATTACCACCATCTTATCGAGAGAGGCCTCACGCCACTAAAAGGTACACACACTCAGTGCTATATCGATGCTAGCTAATTCTAGGTCTAAATTTCTTTTTTTCATCGTCCATACATTTCTTGTGAGCAGACGTGAGTGATCTCACCAACGGATACCTCGACATGCCTGTCGACTGGATACCGGGATTGAAGAACATGAGGCTGAAGGACTTTCCGAGCTTCATTCGAACGACTGATCCGAACGACTTCATGACCAGCTACGTTTTGCACGAGTGTCAAAGAACCCATATGGCATCGGCGATCATTCTCAACACCTTTGACGAATTGGAGAGGCCAGTCCTCGAAGCAATGGCAGCAATGTTCCCACCCATCTACACAATAGGACCACTAACCTTGCTCGCTCGCCAGATTCCGGCGAGCCCAGTCTCAGCCATGGGCTCGAACCTATGGAAGGAAGAGCCAGCTTGTTTGAAGTGGCTAGAGGGGAAAAAGCCTGGGTCTGTGGTGTTTGTCAACTTTGGTAGCATAACAGCCATGACCAACCAACAATTAGTCGAGTTTGCTTGGGGGTTGGCCAATAGTGGGCGTGAATTCTTGTGGATCATTAGACCTGACCTCGTTAAGGGTGAGTGTGCTGTCCTGCCGCAGGAGTTCCTATAGGAGACCAAGGAGAGGGGTCTACTAGCAAGCTGGTGCCCACAGGAGGAGATCTTATCCAACCCAGCGATCGGAGGGTTCTTGACACATAGCGGCTGGAACTCCACACTGGAGAGCATATGTGGAGGAGTTCCGATGCTAAGCTGGCCATTCTTCGCCGAGCAACAGACCAACTGCCGGTACATAAGCGTCGAGTGGGGCATCGGCATGGAGATCGACAATGACGTGAAGAGAGAGGTGGTGGCTGGGATAAGGGAGCTGATGGCGGGAGAGAAGGGAAAGGAGATGAAGAAGAGGGCCATTGAGTGGAAGGAGAGGGCTGTGAGGGCAACCCAGCCTGGTGGGCCCTCCTTCGTCAATCTAGAGAAATTGGTCAAGAGGTCCTGTTACCGACGAAGGTGGCTTAGCCGTCGCCTCTTATTATATTTATCTTAACCTTCGGCGGAAAATTTGTCGTTGCGTATCTTGCTCCCTCCCACCTTGTCAGGAACCCTAATTAGTTCGAGAATGAGTGCTTGTCTCCATCAACCAATTGCAATTGAAAACTATCTGGCAAGCGGCGCGATCACATTTGGAAGTGCGTACTGGTTCAATTCACAGGAAGTGGCACAGGTGTTTATGAAATTAGATATTACATCTTAAAATATAAAATAAATTAAGTGCTTGGACCCGATGGTGAGTTCTTCGTCAGCAGTCAGCAATCAAACGATTCTGACACCAGCAATGTTCCAAACAAAAGATACCCCATTACATGGAACATATTTAATTTAATTTTGCTCTGTTTATTTACCTAACTCATTAATATATAATTATCACTTTCAATGGTTCTAATTTTATTACTATTATTTTATTATTAATAAGTGATAATGGCCCCTCTTAAATGTTGAATGCCTGATTGATGAAAGCAGGGGATGAAGGGATTTGATATAAATAGAAACCCTTCCTAAGACTTTCAACAAGGTTATCGAAAGAAAACAAAATAAGCGGAGGCATTGAGTCCCTGATCAAGAGCACATCCTGAGGGCATACACCATCAGAGTGCGATGGCTCATTGATTGAAGAACTCAATCAAGATCCATTAAGAGGAGAAGATTAAGATCCCTAGAGAGAAGGAAGATCAAGATCCCGTGCAGCTGATTCAAAGAAGATCGAATTCCTTACCCTCATCGGAAAGAAAATTAAAAATAATGGCTGGAGGTATTTATCGATCTTAACTTATGATAAATATATTGATATCGTATTTCCGTATATTTGATATTGTGATCAATATATTTAAATTAAGTCTAACATTTGGTATCAGAGCTTTTTAAACCTCTGCCTTATTTTGTGAGTGTTTCCATCAAAGTTTCTCTTTTCAAGCAATTTATGCCGCGTGTTTTTAGTTTTCAGTTTTTCGGATCTCAGGTTTCGATTTTTTGCTCAGTTCTGATTTTTGTTCACGGAATTGAGAAGAAACCATTAAACCTATCTTAAATTCGATTTTTGTGGAAACAAAAAGTGGCCTCTTCCTTTTCTATTAAAAATTTCTTTCTGGCATTAAAGTAAGATTTCTTTATGGCATTAAAGGTTTCTGATTTCTTTCTAGTATTAAAGAGATAGCATTAAAGAAAGGAAGAGAAAAGAAACGTAGCATTAAAAAAAAAAAGTAAAGAAAGGAAATGCAGCGGAAACGTGGCTTCCATAACCACATGCGGTGACATATTAAAAAGAGAGAAAACTTTTTGGTTTTCCATTTTCTCGCTTATGGTCTTTCCGTTTCTCACGGGATTTAAAATCTGGATTGGTTGCATTTATTATCTGTTTAATGTTTTATTAAATCATGTAACATGATTTATTTTTATCATTTGTTTCTTAAGTTTAAATTTTTGTATTAAAATACGCCTCCTGAGTCTCTATGCCTACGGTGTTTTGCATAGACTGGCCCAAGGGAATAATGAGCTACGGCCGGACGTGTTTTAATTAACAAAAATTTTTCTTAAGATGATAATTTTAAAATTCATTAAATAGATAATTGAAATGTTGTCTCCTGTTCTGCATACTAGATTTATTCTATGCATGAATTTGGTGGTAGTGTGAAAATCACAGTGCAAATCCTTTCAAGGTCTGATTGGTCAGTTGGTGTCTAGAAAGGTAAAGAGATTGTGGTTACTTAATTGGTTCCGTTGACTGACCTAAGGAAAGCAACGGGGACCCCCACTTCTCTTTCACTGGCCTGGCCAATTTGACTAACTCAGATCTTGATTTGGAAATGTTACGTTGATTAAGATCACTACCTAATAATCATGCTAAATTGGTTAATCTATATGCATATAATGGAATTCAATGTCATGTGATCAATATGATTTTGATTAATTGAGGAGTAGCCACAGCATCTTTGATTAATCAAAATTATATATTGAGTTGCAAAGATCACATAAGGTTAGATGACATTAATTGTGACTAATTATATTAATGTAATGAATCTTATCCCACAGGAATTTTTATTGCACTAATATAATTAATTAGGATGCGATAACAAATTATTTTCTTAATTACCCACAGGAATTAAGAAAGGAATATAATTTGTTAGTCACATCATTAAGTTAATGAGTCTATTTGAGTATAATAACTTAGCCCACAGGTAGTTATTGTATGTTATTGATTCATGTTATTGCATGTTTACATTGGTAAAACATGACATCAAGTTATATGCCTCAAATTCAATTACATGAACATGATTTTATTTTTATGCAGCTATTTTGCCTGTTAATATTTCTGATATGAAATGTGACGTTCCCGATTTAAGTGGTGATAATTATAAATTATGGAAGGAGAGAATTCTTCTTCAATTAGGGTGCATGGATATTGACTATGCTATCAGGAAGGATGAACCACATTCAGTTACATCTACTAGCACTCAGGCTGAGATTGCTGCGTATGAACGATGGGAACGGTCCAATCGCCTCAGTATGATGTTCATACGTACTAAAATTTCTGCTAGTATACGTGGTTCAATTCCTGAGTGCAAAAATGTCAAGGAACTTCTGAAGGCTATTGATGCACAATTTGAGTCTTCAGATAAGGCACTGGCTAGCACCCTAATGACAAAATTATCATCAATGAAGCTCACTACGGTTGGAGGTGTGCGTGAGCACATCATGAAGATGAGGGACATTGCGGCTCAGTTGAAATCCCTAGAGGTTGAGATGTCAGAATCTTTCTTGGTGCACTTTATTTTGAGCTCACTCCCACAGCAATATAGTCCCTTCAAAATATCTTACAACACACATAAGGACAAATGGTCAATTAATGAACTTCTGACCATGTGTGTTCAAGAGGAAGGGAGGCTGATTTTAGAAATGGGAGAAAGTGCACATTTAGTCACTCAGAGAAAGACTAAAGCTCCCAAAGCCAAACGCAAAGGAAAGGGTAAAGTATCCATCCATACAGAAGACAAGAAGGAGTCCAAGTGCTTCTTTTGCAAGAAGAAAGGGCATATAAAGAAAGATTGTCTCAAATTCAAAGCTTGGCTTGACAAGAAAGGTACTCTAACCTCATTCGTATGTCATGAATCCAATTTGGTTATATGTCATAACACATGGTGGATTGATTCTGGTTCTACAATCCATGTTTCAAATACCTTGCAGGGTTTTCTAAATCAAAGGAAACCATTGGGAAGTGAACAAAGCATCTATTCAGGAAACAAGATGGGTTCACATGTGGAAGCAATTGGGACGTGCAGACTTATTTTACATTCTGGTTTGTTTTGGATTTGGAAAAGACATTTTATATTCCAAGTTTCTCTAGAAATTTGATTTCAGTGTCAAGGCTTGTACCAGCAGGATACTCCTTTAATTTTAATAAAAGCTCTGTTGATTTATTTTATAAATCTAAGCTTATTGGGAATGGTACATTGTCAGACAATCTTTTCCAAATTAATTTGAAAAATAATACCACCTATAATGTGATGCACGCCCAAACTGGTATGAAAAGATGTGTTATAAATGAGAATTCCTCTATTTTGTGGCATCGGAGATTAGGTCATATCTCCATTGAGAGAATTAAAAGATTAGTAAAAGATGGAGTACTTGATACTCTTGATTTTACTGATTTTGGCACTTGTGTGGACTGCATAAAGGGAAAGCAAACCAACAAGTCCAAGAAAGATGCCAAGAGAAGTTCGAAATACTGGAGATCATACATACGGATATCTGTAGCCCAGATATGGATTCGTATGGTCAGAGATACTTCATCTCATTTATTGATGACTATTCACGATATATGTATCTCTACCTACTTCATAATAAGAACGAAGCATTAGATGCCTTTAAGGTATTTAAGGCAGAAGTAGAGAACAATGCGGCAAGCAAATTAAAATCGTGAGGTCAGATAGAGGTGGAGAATATTATGGTAGATACACTGAGAATGGACAAGCACCTGGTCCGTTTGCTCGGTTTCTTGAAGAAAATGGAATTGTTGCACAATACACCATGCCAGGGTCTCCTGACCAAAACGGTGTAGCTGAAAGGAGAAACCGACATTATTGGACATGGTAAGGAGCATGATTGTCAGCTCCAACTTACCTAAATCCTTGTGGACTGAAGCTCTTAAAACTGCTGCGTATATATTGAATCGGGTTCCAACCAAGGCTGTTTCCAAAACGCCATTTGAGTTATTTAAAGGTTGGAAACCAAGTTTGCAACATATACGTGTTTGGGGATGCCCATCTGAAGTAAGAGTTTATAATCCACAAGAAAAGAAACTAGACCCAAGGACTATTAGTGGATATTTTATTGGATATGCTGAGAAGTCCAAGGGTTATAGATTTTATTGTCCATCTCACAGCACTAGGATTGTGGAATCAAGAAATGCAAAATTTCTTGAGAATGACTTGATCAGTGGGAGTGATCAATCTCAGTATTTGGCTTCTTCTGAGAAAGATCATTCAGTTATTCAGCTTCCACTTCAAGTGAGGGATTGGTTGTTATTTATAGCACTCCTCAAACTCAATTAAGTGCCCAACAACCAGTCATTGAGATTTCACAAGCTGATGGTAATCTAGAAGATCATATTGTTCATCAACAATCAGTTGTGCAAGATACTCCTCAAGAGGTCATTGACACAACATTAAGAAGATCAACTAGAATAAAGAAATCAGCAATTCCTAGTGATTATGTTGTGTATCTACATGAATCTGACTATAACATTGGAGCCGAAAATGATCCTGAAACGTTTTCACAAGCCATGAGTTCTAAGGAATCAAACTTGTGGTTCAATGCCATGAAGGACGAGATGGAATCTATGGCATCTAATCGAGTCTGGGATCTTGTTGAGTTGCCTGATGGTGTAAAAGCCATTGGATGTAGATGGATCTTCAAAATAAAGAAAGACTCACAAGGCAATATTGAGAGATATAAAGCAAGACTCGTTGCCAAAGGATTCACTCAGAGGGAAGGAATCGACTACACGGAGACATTTTCTCCTGTATCCAAGAAAGATTCTCACCGAATAATTATGGCATTGGTAGCTCATTTTGATTTTGAGTTACATCAAATGGATGTGAAGACCGCATTCCTTAATGGAGATCTAGAGGAAGAGGTTTACATGAAACAGCCTGAAGGATTTTCCTCTGGTGATGGTGAGCATTTGGTTTGCAAGCTTAAGAAATCCATATATGGATTGAAACAAGCCTCACGTCAGTGGTATTTAAAATTCATGATGTAATCTCTTCCTTTGGTTTTGAAGAGAACATCATGGATCAATGTATATACCAGAAGGTTAGTGGGAGCAAAATTTATTTCTTGGTCCTATATGTGGATGACATTCTACTTGCAACCAATGATAAAGGGTTGCTATATAAGGTGAAACAATTTCTCTCCAAAAATTTTGATATGAAAGATATATGAGTGAGGCATCTTATGTCATTGGCATTAAGATCCATAGAGAAAGATCTCGAGGCATTTTGGGATTGTCTCAAGAAACTTATATCAATAAAGTTTTGGAGAGATTTCAGATGAAAAATTGTTCACCAAGTGTTGCACCTATAGTGAAGGGTGACAAGTTCGCTTTGAACCGATGTCCTAAAAATGAACTTGAACGAGAACAGATGCACAACATTCCATATGCTTCAGCTGTTGGAAGCCTAATGTATACTCAGGTTTGCACAAGACCTGACATTGCATTTGTAGTAGGAATGTTGGGAAGATATCAGAGTAATCCAGGTTTAGACCACTAGAGAGCTGCTAAAAAGGTCATGAGGTATCTTCAAGGGACCAAGGACTACATGCTCATGTATAGAAAACTGATCATTTGGAGATAGAGGGCTACTCAGATTCAGACTTTGCTGGCTGCGTTGATTCTCGAAAATCAACATCAGGATTTATATTTATGTTAGCTGGTGGAGCCATATCATGGAGGAGTGCAAAACAGACTTTGACTACTACCTCTACTATGGAAGCGGAGTTCGTTGCTTGTTTTGAGGCTACATCGCAAGGTGTACGGTTGAAGAGTTTCATCTCAGGGCTTAGAATTGTTGACTCTATTGCTAGGCCAATTAAACTGTACTGTGACAATTCAGCTGCTGTATTTTTGGCTAAAAACCATAAGAGTGGCAGTCGAAGTAAACATATCGACATTAAGTATTTAGCCATAAGAGAACGTGTTAAAGAAAACAAAGTGGTCATAGAACATGTTAGCACTGAATTGATGATAGCTGATCCTTTGACTAAAGGCATGCCAATTAAGAATTTTAAGGATCATGTGATAAGAATGGGAGTTAGTTCCATGATATAATTGTATGGATAACAATTTGTACAAAGAAACTCTTATTTCAATTATTTATTTATTTCTCATTCAGGTGTACACGTTATTTTACTTTTGAAAAATGACAAACTTTTCTTTTAGACTCTGAATAAACATATGGTTTATTCATTATGTTATGTTGTCACATTTGGAATAGTGGTAAAGAAATTGAATGCATTGTAATACATAGAAGATAATACTCAATTATAGAGGACATATCGCTATGATTCATATATTTAGTTTCTTATTCAGTGTTGATAAAATATACGGACCAAGTGGAAGAATGTAATAACCCGTCGCTTTCAATGGTCCTAATTTTATTACTATCGTTTCACTAATTAATAAGTGATAACGCACCCCCCCCTTAAATGTTGAACGCCTGCATGATGGGAGCAGGCGGTAAAGGGATTTGAGTATAAATAGGGAACCCTTCCTAAGGCTTTCAACAAGGTTATCGAAAGAAAAACCAAAATAAGCGGAGGCATTGAGTCCCTGATCAAGAGTACATCCTGAGGGCATACACCATCAGAGTGCTATGGCTCATTGATTCGAAGAACTCAATCAAGATCCATCGAGAGGAGGAAGATCAAGATCCCTAGAGAGAAGGAAGATCAAGATCCCGTGCAGCTGATTCAAAGAAGATCAAATTCTTACCCTCATCGAAAGAAAATTAAAAATAATGGCTGGAGGTATTTATCGATCTTAACTTGCATGATAAATATATTGATATGTGTTTCTCATTTATATGGCCAAACATTTCGGACACACCATTCCATGTTATGATAAAGCTTCCTTTCTTGGTGAATGGCGGATTGGAAGATGATCTAGTTGTATATGGTTACACAGATGCAAGCTTTCAGTCTAACAAAGATGATTTTCGATCACAGTTAGGATGTATATTTTGTTTAAATGGTGGTGCTGTTAGCTGGAAGAGTTCGAAGCAAAGCACTGTTGCTGATTCTACAACTAAAGCTGAATACATAGCAGCATCTGATGCAGCAAAGGAAGCAGTTTGGATCAAGAAGTTCATTACTGACCTTGGAGTGGTTCCTAGCATCACAAATCCTGTTGATGTTTATTGTGACAATAATGTGCTATCGCACAAGCAAAAGAACCTAGGTCACATCAGCGATCCAAACACATTCTTAGGCGTTATCATCTCATTCGAGAAATTATTGAGAGAGGTGACGTAAAAATATGCAGAGTTCCAACAGATGACAATGTTGCTGATCCATTGACTAAGCCTCTACCACAAGCAAAGCATGATCATAGGTATTTAATACATTGATGAGTGGGCCTAGTGCAAGTGGGAGATAGTTAGTAATAGTGCCCTAGGCCTATTGTATGGACATGGTATTTAATATTTATGAATATTTACTATTATCATAATTTGCATGTTTATTATATAATAATGTCCTTGAATAATATTATGAATTATTCTAAATGTCCCTAATCGGTTATTGTTGTGGGAATAATAATAAATTAAGATTAGTATGAAATTTGATTGATAATCATGGGATGAATATGTGTATGAGATATAAATCAAATTTATATGTATTTGTTGAGAACAAATATTGGACAAGACCCGCCTTGAGATTAATACATGGATCAAAGTCATAAGTTAATCTCTAGTAGTTGTGTTATTAAATCCTTAGACCTGAGATTGCCATAGTTCTCAACATGAGGAATATTATGTTTTGACATAATCAAATGTTGTCTTTAACCGGATGATTATAAAGATTATGATTGAACATAATAAGAATCATGTAGTGAGATGTGAGTGATTAAGATGGAATTTTTTCCTCTTATTATAAGAGAGATATCTCTGGGCCCCTCGATGATTGAGACTGAGAAATGCATGGCCATGCTCAAATGAATTGATGGAGATCAATATCATTTGTTTAGTCAGTCTAATTGGGTTTCCAGAAATTAAAGATAGAGAGATATAAGGTTGACTTTATCCATGCCTTATATTCTATCAAGATATCATGTGACAAAAGGATTATGTTAATAGCTACTTTAAGGTTGTCTCGGAACATGAGCTTTTCATTTAACTTGGGTAGTCATAATGTCTTGCTAGAAGCCGCTTATGACTTGTAGGTTCAAAATGTGATTTAGCCTACTGCCAATGTTAATTGAACCTATAGGGTCGCACACTAAGAACGAACAATAATGGTTACGATTTGTACTCTCTATATAATTTAAAATGATGAGATTATTTTAAATTACAAATAATAATTAGTTGTCATTTAGATTCGAGTTTAATTTTAAGAAAATTTAAATTCTAATTTAAATTGTGACAAATAATTAAATTGTTGCATTTTCTTATTGGATAAGGAAATAATCCATAAAGTTTTTTTTGGTTAAAAATATATATTCCTTATTTTGTAAGGAAGGATTTAAATTGTTATTATTTAAAAAAGTTTTAAATAAATATCAATTAAAATCTTAGTTAACCAAAATTTTAGCAAGCTTGTATATATGTTCGATATATACGTTTTAGAGTCTGTGGGGCATTTGAAAGGTCACGTCGATTGGGGCATTTGAAAGGTCACGTCGATTGGGCTTTTAAAGCGTCATATCTTTTGCCTTAAAGATGGAAAAACAGAGAGTTAAAAATAGGGGTTCATTTTGTGAAAAATGGAATGGTTGAACTAGCATTCAAAACCATTTTGGTGTCCGTTCGTGTGTGGATACTTGTAGAGGGTGATCGTCTTTCTGAAAGGCAGCACCTTTGAAGATCCGAGAAAACCCAACATAAGAACAGAAGGATTACATACTGATTAAAAAGGTAATAACAAAAGGTAATATTTTTGTTTATCCTTCTTTCAGTTTTTATGAAACGCATGTGATTCTTGGTGGGTTAAATTTATTTTGTTTCCGCTGCAATTTTATTCCAATTAGATTGGGATTTTTGATTCCGTAACCCAACAGTGGTATCAGAGCCTCTTGCATTTTCATAAAAATCGAAACTGCCATGTTTGATTGTATGTATGAGATGTATATGATCTTGGCATGGTTTGCGTTCTTATATATATATATATGATATTAGTGTTTGCACGAACGACATAGATAATAGGTTTTCTAAGGTGTTAATTGATGAATCTGTTTCCTGTAAGGATTCGTTAATATGATTAAAAATCCGAATGGGATATTGCAATTAAAGTGTTTAATATCTTGATATATGATTTCGGTGATGTCTTAATTAGATTAATACATGAACTGAATTCACATATCAATAAGGATTTATCAATTGCTGTTTATGGTGGTGCGGATGTGAGCCTTAAATTTATTGATGAGATCAATAAAATCAAATTTTAGGATGAAACTTTATTGTATCTCCAAATTTTAGGAACCGCAGTACTACCTAATCAGAGCGCCTTGTAAATTTAATTGGTTTTAAAAACATGCCTATTTTCTTTAATGCAATATGTATATGCTATATGATAACATGATATATTTTGCATGGTGTGTTGCTTTGCTTTGTATGGTGCATGGTATGGCCTTGTGACCAATATGATTGGCAGGTTTTTATTATTCTTTTACAAGGGTTGTAATTATCATATATATGGCCTGCGTGCTATTTTGTTTCATTATAATTTTTCTTTTACTTTTAGTAGTATTTGTTTATTTATTGTAATAAAGCAAGAAGACAAAGCAAACCATTTAAAATCCTGCAATCCAACCATGGTGATAGAGGAGCTAGGTGTCTATGCACATGATGATGGTCAAGTAGACATTATGGTGTTGCTCATTATTACCTAGGATTGACCATTGATCTTCATATTGGCTTATGAAGATCAATCTTGATAAGGTCATACTATGACATGTTTATTATATACATGTATGAGATGCTATGTATGATGTTTCATAAGTATGTGATGCTATGTATGATATCAATGAGTATGTGATACTAAATGCATGATGAGATCTGTTAATCTATCTAGATCCCTCACATAAAATCTTAAGTTGACATGCCATCCATATTTGAACACTTGTCAAGGCTTTTATCACCTTAATGTGGGTTCTACCAAAGTAGAAGTACATTGGGTTACATTAGTGAGGCAAGATGGGTAATGGTGCTACCCATATGTTTAAAAATGGTTTAACTTAATTAGGTTATCAAAACGGTTTTGGGCCTAATGGCATGAGATGGGATTTAAACATGCCGAGACATATGATGTCATAATCCCATAAATTTCTAGTTGCATGAGTTGCAATTGGTAAGAGTTACCTACCTAAAAAACTTAATTTTAAGCATCATGCCAAAGCTGACTTAAAGTTGAGTATAAATATGGATCTTAGCTCACTAAATTAATATGATTTTATTATTGAGGGTTGTTAATTTAGTGGGAGTTTTTCATAATCAAAATACTTAACGAACTTTGCATTTATTGTAGATGGCCAACAATGATAACAATTCTACTATGTCACTGCGATCAATCCTTGCGAAGGACAAACTTACTGGGACTAATTTCCTTGACTGGTTTCAAAATTTGAGAATTGTTCTCAAACAAGAAAGGAAGCTTTATGTCCTGGATCAACCTCACCCTGAAGAACCAGCCGATAATGCTTCTAGAGCTGAAAAGAATGCTTATGAGAAGCATCATAATGACTCTATTGATGTTGCATGCTTGATGCTAGCTACCATGAGTTCTGAACTTCAGAAAGATTTGGAAAACATGGAAACTTATGATATGATTGTCAATCTAAAGGAAATGTTCCAGCAACAAGCAAGGCAAGAAAGGTATGATACTACCAAGGCATTGCACTCTTGTAAAATGGCTGAGGGTGCTTCAGTTAGCGCTCATGTGTTGAAAATGAAAGGCTATATTGAGCACCTTGATAGGCTTGGATTTCCAATGAGCCAAGAGTTGGCAACAGATTTGATCCTAAATTCACTTCCTGATAGTTATGATCAGTTTATCATGAACTATAACATGAATGAAATGGACAAATCAATTTCTGAGCTGCATACGATGCTTAAAACTGCTGAACAGAATATTAAGTCCAAGCCTGGCCATATTCTGATGGTTCAAAAGGGAAAGGGCCTTATGAAGAAAAGAAAAGGAAAGGGTAAGGGAAGGGCTGGAAAGTCCAATGCTCAACCCAAGCCCAATCCTAAACCCAAGGCTAAAGCCCCAAAGGAGGGTGTCTGTTTCTTTTGCAATGAACCTGGTCATTGGAAGAGAAACTGCAAGCTGTATTTGGAGGATCTAAAGAAGAAGAAGAAGACTGGTGAGACCGGTTCTTCAGGTATTTATGTTATAGAGATTAATTTCTCTCCTTCTAGTTCCTGGGTATTAGATACTGGATGTGGATCTCACATTTGCACAAATGTGCAGGGGCTCAAAAGGAGTAGACAACTGAAGAAGGGCGAAGTTGATCTTCGAGTAGGCAATGGAGCAAAAGTTGCTGCTTTAGCTGTAGGAAGTTATGAACTTTCTTTGCCCAGTGGGCTTTTGTTAGTTTTGAACAATTGCTATTATGTTCCTACAATGTGTAGGAATATTATTTCAGTTTCTTGTTTGGATAATGATGGTTTTTCTTTTATTATTGAGAATAATAATTGCTCCATTTATCATAAAGACATGTTCTATGCAAATGCCGAATTACTAGATGGTCTTTATTTTGAATCTTCAAAAATCCAACAATTCTTCTGTCTATAACATAACTACTAAGAAAGTTAAGTCCAATGACTTAAATTCAACCTATCTTTGGCATTGTCACCTTGGCCATATAAATGAGAAACGCATATCAAAACTCCATCAAGATGGACTTTTGAACTCATTTGATTTTGAATCATATGATACATGTGAATCTTGTCTATTGGGTAAGATGACAAAGGATCCCTTTACTAAACACAGTGAAAGGGCCAATGAATTATTGGGCCTAATACATACAGATGTATGTGGACCATTAAGTTCAGAAGCCATAGGAGGTTACAAGTACTTCATAAATTTACTGATGACTTCAGTAGATATGGTTATGTCTACTTGATGAGACACAAATCTGAATCATTTGAAATGTTTAAATCTTTTCAATATGAAGTACAAAACCAACTTGGCAAGACAATCAAGGCACTTTGATCTGATCGAGATGGAGAATATTTGAGCTAAGATTTTTATGACCATCTTAGAAGTTGTGGAATCATTCCACAGCTAACTCCTCCTGGAACACCGCAATGGAATGGTGTGTCTGAAAGAAGGAATCGAACCTTATTAGATATGGTTCGATCTATGATGAGTCTAACAGATCTTCCACTTACCTTTTGGGGTTATGCACTTGTCATAGCTGCGTTCACACTAATCGAGTTCCAACCAAAGCGGTTGAAAAGACGCCATATGAGATGTGGAATGGTAAAAAGCCCAATTTGTCTTTTCTTAAGATTTGGGGTTGTGAAGCTTATGTAAAACGTCAAGTTTCAAATAAGCTGGAACCCAAGTCTGATAAATATTTTTTTGTGGGATATCCTAAAGAGATTAAAGGATACTACTTTTACAATCCCATTGAGAACAAAGTGTTTGTTGCTCGGAATGGTGTCTTTCTAGAAAGGCAATTTATTTCTAAAGGAACCAGTGGGAGCAAGGTACAAATTGAAGAGATTCGAGAACCACAAGATAACATTGAACCGCCTATGGATGCTCAAAGTCAACAAACCACTGTTGACACACCACCTGTAGCACAAAAGTTACGTAGATCTGATAGGATACGTCATGAGCCCGAGAGATATGGATTTCTTGTGACTGATAATCATGATGTATTGTTGTACATTATTTTGTGAAAAATGGAATGGTTGAACTAGCATTCAAAACCATTTTGGTGTCCGTTCGTGTGTGGATACTTGTAGAGGGTGATCGTCTTTCTGAAAGGCAGCACCTTTGAAGATCCGAGAAAACCCAACATAAGAACAGAAGGATTACATACTGATTAAAAAGGTAATAACAAAAGGTAATATTTTTGTTTATCCTTCTTTCGGTTTTTATGAAACGCATGTGATTCTTGGTGGGTTATAAATTTATTTTGTTTCCGCTGCAATTTTATTCCAATTAGATTGGGATTTTTCATTCCATAAATTTAAATTTTCTCAAAATTAAACTCAAATCTAAATGACAACTAATTATTATTTATAATTTAAAATAATCTCATCATTTTAAATTATATAGAGAGTAACAAATCGTAACCATTATTGTCCGTTCTTAGTATGCGACCCTATAGGTTCAATTAACGTTGGCAATAGGCCTAAATCACATTTTGAACCAACAAGTCATAAGCGGCCTCTAGCAAGACATTATGACTACCCAAGTTAAATGAAAATCTCATGTTCCAGACAACCTTAAAGTAGCTATTAACATAATCCTTTTGTCACATGATATCTTGATAGAATATAAGGCATGGATAAAGTCAACCTTATATCTCTCTATCTTTAATTTCTCGAAACCCAATTAGACTGACTAAACAAATGATATTGATCTCCATCAATTTATTTGAGCATGGCCATGCATTTCTCAGTCTCAATCATCGAGGGGCCCAGAGATATCTCTCTTATAATAAGAGGGATAAATTCCATCTTAATCACTCACATCTCATTACAGGATTCTTATTATGTTCAATCATAATCTTTATAATCATCCGGTTAAAGACAACGTTTGATTATGTCAAAACATAATATTCCTCATGTTGAGGTTACGGAATGAAAAATTCGAATCTAATTGGAATAAAATTGCAGCGGAAACAAAATAAATTTATAACCCACCAAGAATCACATGCGTTTCATGAAAACCGAAAGAAGGATAAACAAAAATATTACCTTTTTTATTACCTTTTGTTATTACCTTTTTAATCAGTATGTAATCCTTCTATTCTTGTGTTGGGTTTTCTCGGATCTTCAAAGGTGCTGCCTTTCAGAAAGACGATCACCCTCTACAAGTATCCACACATGAACGGATACCAAAATGGTTTTAAATGCTAGTTCAGCCATTCCATTTTTCACAAAAATGAACCCCTATTTTCAACTCTCTGTTTTTTTATCTTTAAGGCAAAAGATATGATGCTTCAAAAGCCCCAATCGACGTGACCTTTCAAATGCCCCAATCAACGTTACCTTTCAAATGCCCCACAGACTCTAAAACATATATATCGAACATATATACAAGCCTGCTAGGATTTTTGGTTAACTAAGATTTTAATTGATATTTATTTAAAACTCATTTTAAATAATAACAATTTAAATCCTTTCCTTACAAAATAAGGAATATATATTTTTAACCAAAAAAAAACTTTATGGATTATTTCCTTATCCAATAAGAAAATGTAACAATTTAATTATTTGTCACAATTTAAAATACGAATTTAAATTTTCTCAAAATTAAACTCGAATCTAAATGACAACTAATTATTATTTGTAATTTAAAATAATCTCATCATTTTAAATTATATAGAGAGTAACAAATCGTAACTGTTATTGTTTGTTCTTAGTGTGCGACCCTATAGGTTCAATTAACGTTGGCAGTAGGCCTAAATCACATTTTGAACCTACAAGTCATAAGCGGCCTCTAGCAAGACATTATGACTACCCAAGTTAAATAAAAAGCTCATGTTCCGAGACAACCTTAAAGTAGTTATTAACATAATCCTTTTGTCACATGATATCTTGATATAATATAAGGCATGGATAAAGTCAATCTTATATCTCTCTATCATTAATTTCTCGAAACCCAATTAGACTGATTAAACAAATGATATTGATCTCCATCAATTCGTTTGAGCGTGGCCATGCATTTCTCAGTCTCAATCATCGAGGGGCCCAGAGATATCTCTCTTATAATAAGAGGGACAAATTCCATCTTAATCACTCACATCTTACTACATGATTCTTATTATGTTCAATCATAATCTTTATAATCATCCGGTTAAAGACAACGTTTGATTATGTCAAAACATAATATTCCTCATGTTGAGAACTATGGCAATCTCAGGTCTAAGGATTTAATAACACAACTACTAGAGATTAACTTATGACTTTGATCCATGTATTAATCTCAAGGCGGGTCTTGTCCAATATTTGTTCTCAACAAATACATATAAATTTGATTTGTATCTCATACACATATTAGTCCTATGAATATCAATCAAATTTCATACTAATCTTAATTTATTGTTATTCCCACAACAATAACCGATTAGGGACATTTAGAATAATTCATAATATTATTCAAGGACATTATTATATAATAAACATGCAAATTATGATAATAGTAAATGTTCATAAATATTTAAAATACCATGTCCATATAATAGGCCTAGGGCACTATTACTAACAATCTCCCACTTGCACTAGGCCCACTCATCAATATATCAAATACCTATGAACCTAGCATGATGATCATGCTTTGCTTGTGGTAGAGGCTTAGTCAATGGATCAGCAACATTGTCATCTGTTGGAACTCTGCATATTTTTACGTCACCTCTCTCAATGATTTCTCGAATGAGATGATAACGCCTAAGAATGTGTTTGGATCGCTGATGTGACCTAGGTTCTTTTGCTTGTGCGATAGCACCATTATTGTCACAATAAACATCAACAGGATTTGTGATGCTAGGAACCACTCCAAGGTCAGTAATGAACTTCTTGATCCAAACTGCTTCCTTTGCTGCATCAGATGCTGCTATGTATTCAGCTTCAGTTGTAGAATCAGCAACAGTGCTTTGCTTCGAACTCTTCCAGCTAACAGCACCACCATTTAAACAAAACACATATCCTGACTGCGATCGAAATCATCTTTGTCAGATTGAAAGCTTGCATCTGTGTAACCACTTACAACTAGATCATCTTCCAATCCGCCATACACCAAGAACATATCTTTAGATCTTCTCAGATACTTAAGAATGTTCTTGACTGCCGTCCAGTGACTCTCACCGGGATCTGACTGGTATCTACTCGTTATGCTTAAAGCATAAGAGACATCTGGTCTAGTGCACAACATAGCATACATGATAGATCCTATTGCTGAAGCATAAGGAATCTTACTCATGCGCTCTCGCTCATCTTTTGTGTTAGGACACTGAGATTTGCTGAGTGTAATACCATGAGACATAGGCAAGTATCCTCTCTTGGAATCTTGCATACTGAACCTTTTCAGTACTTTGTCTATGTAAGTACTTTGACTTAGACCAATCAGCCTCTTAGATCTATCTCTATAGATCTTTATCCCTAGGATATAGGCAGCTTCACCTAAGTCTTTCATTGAGAAACATTTCCCTAACCAAGACTTGACACTCTGCAAGGTAGGGATATCATTCCCAATGAGTAAAATGTCATCAACATATAGGACCAGAAATACAATGGCGCTCCCACTAACTTTCTTGTAAACACAAGGTTCATCTTCATTTTTGATAAATCCAAACTCTTTGACTGATTCATCAAAACGAAGATTCCAACTCCGAGAAGCCTGCTTCAAACCATAAATGGATCTTTGAAGCTTGCATACTTTACTAGAATTCTCAGGTTGTACAAAACCCTCAGGTTGTGTCATGTACACATCCTCAAGTAAGTTTCCATTAAGAAACGCTGTTTTAACATCCATTTGCCAAATCTCATAGTCATAATATGCAGCAATGGCAATAAGAATTCTAATAGACTTAAGCATGGCTACAGGTGAAAAAGTTTCATCATAGTCTATACCATGAGTTTGTTTGAAACCTTTTGCAACTAGCCTTGCTTTGTAAGTATGCACTTTACCATCCATGTCAGTTTTCTTTTTGAAAACCCATTTGCACCCAATAGTCTTTGTACCTTCAGGTGGCTCAATCAAGGTCCATACCTGATTATCATACATGGATTGGATTTCAGACTTCATGGCCTCTAACCATTTCTCAGAGTCTGGATCTAACATAGCCTCTTGATAGGTAGTAGGTTCATTTTGATCCACTAACAATACATCATGATTATCAGTCACAAGAAATCCATATCTCTCGGGCTCATGACGTATCCTATCAGATCTACGTAACTTTTGTGCTACAGGTGGTGTGTCAACAGTGGTTTGTTGACTTTGAGCATCCACAGGCGGTTCAATGTTATCTTGTGGTTCTCGAATCTCTTCGATTTGTACCTTGCTCCCACTGGTTCCTTTAGAAATAAATTCCCTTTCTAGAAAGACACCATTCCGAGCAACAAACACTTTGTTCTCAATGGGATTGTAAAAGTAGTATCCTTTAGTCTCTTTAGGATATCCCACAAAAAAATATTTATCAGACTTGGGTTCCAGCTTATTTGAAACTTGACGTTTTACATAAGCTTCACAACCCCAAATCTTAAGAAAAGACAAACTGGGCTTTTTACCATTCCACATCTCATATGGCGTCTTTTCAACCGCTTTGGTTGGAACTCGATTTAGTGTGAACGCAGCTGTGGCAAGTGCATAACCCCAAAAGGTAAGTGGAAGATCTGTTAGACTCATCATAGATCGAACCATATCTAATAAGGTTCGATTCCTTCTTTCAGACACACCATTCCATTGCGGTGTTCCAGGAGGAGTTAGCTGTGGAATGATTCCACAACTTCTAAGATGGTCATAAAAATCTTGGCTCAAATATTCTCCACCTCGATCAGATCGAAGTGCCTTGATTGTCTTGCCAAGTTGGTTTTGTACTTCATATTGAAAAGATTTAAACATTTCAAATGATTCAGATTTGTGTCTCATCAAGTAGACATAACCATATCTACTGAAGTCATCAGTAAATGTAATGAAGTACTTGTAACCTCCTATGGCTTCTGAACTTAATGGTCCACATACATCTGTATGTATTAGGCCCAATAATTCATTGGCCCTTTCACTGTCCAGTAAAGGGATCCTTTGTCATCTTACCCAATAGACAAGATTCACATGTATCATATGATTCAAAATCAAATGAGTTCAAAAGTCCATCTTGATGGAGTTTTGATATGCGTTTCTCATTTATATGGCCAAGGCGACAATGCCAAAGATAGGTTGAATTTAAGTCATTGGACTTAACTTTCTTAGTAGTTATGTTATAGACAGAAGAATTGTTGGATTTTTGAAGATTCAAAACATAAAGACCATCTAGTAATTCGGCATTTGCATAGAACATGTCTTTATGATAAATGGAGCAATTATTATTCTCAATAATAAAAGAAAAACCATCATTATCCAAACAAGAAACTGAAATAATATTCCTACACATTGTAGGAACATAATAGCAATTGTTCAAAACTAACAAAAGCCCACTGGGCAAAGAAAGTTCATAACTTCCTACAGCTAAAGCAGCAACTTTTGCTCCATTGCCTACTCGAAGATCAACTTCGCCCTTCTTCAGTTGTCTACTCCTTTTGAGCCCCTGCACATTTGTGCAAATGTGAGATCCACATCCAGTATCTAATACCCAGGAACTAGAAGGAGAGAAATTAATCTCTATAACATAAATACCTGAAGAACCGGTCTCACCAGTCTTCTTCTTCTTCTTTAGATCCTCCAAATACAGCTTGCAGTTTCTCTTCCAATGACCAGGTTCATTGCAAAAGAAACAGACACCCTCCTTTGGGGCTTTAGCCTTGGGTTTAGGATTGGGCTTGGGTTGAGCATTGGACTTTCCAGCCCTTCCCTTACCCTTTCCTTTTCTTTTCTTCATAAGGCCCTTTCCCTTTTGAACCATCAGAATATGGCCAGGCTTGGACTTAATATTCTGTTCAGCAGTTTTAAGCATCGTATGCAGCTCAGAAATTGATTTGTCCATTTCATTCATGTTATAGTTCATGATAAACTGATCATAACTATCAGGAAGTGAATTTAGGATCAAATCTGTTGCCAACTCTTGGCTCATTGGAAATCCAAGCCTATCAAGGTGCTCAATATAGCCTTTCATTTTCAACACATGAGCGCTAACTGAAGCACCCTCAGCCATTTTACAAGAGTGCAATGCCTTGGTAGTATCATACCTTTCTTGCCTTGCTTGTTGCTGGAACATTTCCTTTAGATTGACAATCATATCATAAGTTTCCATGTTTTCCAAATCTTTCTGAAGTTCAGAACTCATGGTAGCTAGCATCAAGCATGCAACATCAATAGAGTCATTATGATGCTTCTCATAAGCATTCTTTTCAGCTCTAGAAGCATTATCGGCTGGTTCTTCAGGGTGAGGTTGATCCAGGACATAAAGCTTCCTTTCTTGTTTGAGAACAATTCTCAAATTTCGAAACCAGTCAAGGAAATTAGTCCCAGTAAGTTTGTCCTTCGCAAGGATTGATCGCAGTGACATAGTAGAATTGTTATCATTGTTGGCCATCTACAATAAATGCAAAGTTCGTTAAGTATTTTGATTATGAAAAACTCCCACTAAATTAACAACCCTCAATGATAAAATCATATTAATTTAGTGAGCTAAGATCCATATTTATACTCAACTTTAAGTCAGCTTTGGCATGACGCTTAAAATTAAGTTTTTT
>UESW01003886.1:1161476-1178926 GCA_900491605.1 Calamus simplicifolius | reverse complement strand
ATAATCCTTTTGTCACATGATATCTTGATAGAATATAAGGCATGGATAAAGTCAACCTTATATCTCTCTATCTTTAATTTCTCGAAACCCAATTAGACTGACTAAACAAATGATATTGATCTCCATCAATTCATTTGAGCATGGCCATGCATTTCTCAGTCTCAATCATCGAGGGGCCCAGAGATATCTCTCTTATAAGAGGGACAAATTCCATCTTAATCACTCACATCTCACTACATGATTCTTATTATGTTCAATCATAATCTTTATAATCATCCGGTTAAAGACAACGTTTGATTATGTCAAAACATAATATTCCATGTTGAGAACTATGTTGAGAACTATGGCAATCTCAGGTCTAAGGATTTAATGACACAACTACTAGAGATTAACTTATGACTTTGATCCATGTATTAATCTCAAGGCGGGTCTTGTCCAATATTTGTTCTCAACAAATACATATAAATTTGATTTGTATCTCATACACATATTCATCCCATGAATATCAATCAAATTTCATACTAATCTTAATTTATTGTTATTCCCACAACAATAACCGATTAGGGACATTTAGAATAATTATAATATTATTCAAGGATATTATTATATAATAAACATGCAAATTATGATAATAGTAAATGTTCATAAATATTTAAAATACCATGTCCATACAATAGGCCTAGGGCACTATTACTAACAATCTCCCACTTGCACTAGGCCCACTCATCAATGTATCTAATACCTATGAACCTAGCATGACGATCATGCTTTGCTTGTGGTAGAGGCTTAGTCAATGGATCAGCAACATTGTCATCTGTTGGAACTCTGCATATTTTTACGTCACCTCTCTCAATGATTTCTCGAATGAGATGATAACGCCTAAGAATGTGTTTGGATCGCTGATGTGACCTAGGTTCTTTTGCTTGTGCGATAGCACCATTATTGTCACAATAAACATCAACAGGATTTGTGATGCTAGGAACCACTCCAAGGTCAGTAATGAACTTCTTGATCCAAACTGCTTCCTTTGCTGCATCAGATGCTGCTATGTATTCAGCTTCAGTTGTAGAATCAGCAACAGTGCTTTGCTTCGAACTCTTCCAGCTAACAGCACCACCATTTAAACAAAACACATATCCTGACTGCGATCGGAAATCATCTTTGTCAGATTGAAAGCTTGCATCTGTGTAACCACTTACAACTAGATCATCTTCCAATCCGCCATACACCAAGAACATATCTTTAGATCTTCTCAGATACTTAAGAATGTTCTTGACAGCCGTCCAGTGACTCTCACCGGGATCTGACTGGTATCTACTCGTTATGCTTAAAGCATAAGAGACATCTGGTCTAGTGCACAACATAGCATACATGATAGATCCTATTGCTGAAGCATAAGGAATCTTACTCATGCGCTCTCGCTCATCTTTTGTGTTAGGACACTGAGATTTGCTAAGTGTAATACCATGAGACATAGGCAAGTATCCTCTCTTGGAATCTTGCATACTGAACCTTTTCAGTACTTTGTCTATGTAAGTACTTTGACTTAGACCAATCAGCCTCTTAGATCTATCTCTATAGATCTTTATCCCTAGGATATAGGCAGCTTCACCTAAGTCTTTCATTGAGAAACATTTCCTAACCAAGACTTGACACTCTGCAAGGTAGGGATATCATTCCCAATGAGTAAAATGTCATCAACATATAGGACCAGAAATACAATGGCGCTCCCACTAACTTTCTTGTAAACACAAGGTTCATCTTCATTTTTGATAAATCCAAACTCTTTGACTGATTCATCAAAACGAAGATTCCAACTCCGAGAAGCCTGCTTCAAACCATAAATGGATCTTTGAAGCTTGCATACTTTACTAGAATTCTCAGGTTGTACAAAACCCTCAGGTTGTGTCATGTACACATCCTCAAGTAAGTTTCCATTAAGAAACGTTTTAACATCCATTTGCCAAATCTCATAGTCATAATATGCAGCAATGGCAATAAGAATTCTAATAGACTTAAGCATGGCTACAGGTGAAAAAGTTTCATCATAGTCTATACCATGAGTTTGTTTGAAACCTTTTGCAACTAGCCTTGCTTTGTAAGTATGCACTTTACCATCCATGTCAGTTTTCTTTTTGAAAACCCATTTGCACCCAATAGTCTTTGTACCTTCAGGTGGCTCAATCAAGGTCCATACCTGATTATCATATATGGATTGGATTTCAGACTTCATGGCCTCTAACCATTTCTCAGAGTCTGGATCTAACATAGCCTCTTGATAGGTAGTAGGTTCATTTTGATCCACTAACAATACATCATGATTATCAGTCACAAGAAATCCATATCTCTCGGGCTCATGACGTATCCTATCAGATCTACGTAACTTTTGTGCTACAGGTGGTGTGTCAACAGTGGTTTGTTGACTTTGAGCATCCACAGGCGGTTCAATGTTATCTTGTGGTTCTCGAATCTTTTCGATTTGTACCTTGCTCCCACTGGTTCCTTTAGAAATAAATTCCCTTTCTAGAAAGACACCATTCCGAGCAACAAACACTTTGTTCTCAATGGGATTGTAAAAGTAGTATCCTTTAGTCTCTTTAGGATATCCCATAAAAATATCAGACTTGGGTTCCAGCTTATTTGAAACTTGACGTTTTACATAAGCTTCACAACCCCAAATCTTAAGAAAAGACAAACTGGGCTTTTTACCATTCCACATCTCATATGGCGTCTTTTCAACCGCTTTGGTTGGAACTCGATTTAGTGTGAACGCAGCTGTGGCAAGTGCATAACCCCAAAAGGTAAGTGGAAGATCTGTTAGACTCATCATAGATCGAACCATATCTAATAAGTTCGATTCCTTCTTTCAGACACACCATTCCATTACGGTGTTCCAGGAGGAGTTAGCTGTGGAATGATTCCACAACTTCTAAGATGGTCATAAAAATCTTGGCTCAAATATTCTCCACCTCGATCAGATCGAAGTGCCTTGATTGTCTTGCCAAGTTGGTTTTGTACTTCATATTGAAAAGATTTAAACATTTCAAATGATTCAGATTTGTGTCTCATCAAGTAGACATAACCATATCTACTGAAGTCATCAGTAAATGTAATGAAGTACTTGTAACCTCCTATGGCTTCTGAACTTAATGGTCCACATACATCTGTATGTATTAGGCCCAATAATTCATTGGCCCTTTCACTGTGTCCAGTAAAGGGATCCTTTGTCATCTTACCCAATAGACAAGATTCACATGTATCATATGATTCAAAATCAAATGAGTTCAAAAGTCCATCTTGATGGAGTTTTGATATGCGTTTCTCATTTATATGGCCAAGGCGACAATGCCAAAGATAGGTTGAATTTAAGTCATTGGACTTAACTTTCTTAGTAGTTATGTTATAGACAGAAGAATTGTTGGATTTTTGAAGATTCAAAACATAAAGACCATCTAGTAATTCGGCATTTGCATAGAACATGTCTTTATGATAAATGGAGCAATTATTATTCTCAATAATAAAAGAAAAACCATCATTATCCAAACAAGAAACTGAAATAATATTCCTACACATTGTAGGAACATAATAGCAATTGTTCAAAACTAACAAAAGCCCACTGGGCAAAGAAAGTTCATAACTTCCTACAGCTAAAGCAGCAACTTTTGCTCCATTGCCTACTCGAAGATCAACTTCGCCCTTCTTCAGTTGTCTACTCCTTTTGAGCCCCTGCACATTTGTGCAAATGTGAGATCCACATCCAGTATCTAATACCCAGGAACTAGAAGGAGAGAAATTAATCTCTATAACATAAATACCTGAAGAACCGGTCTCACCAGTCTTCTTCTTCTTTTTAGATCCTCCAAATACAGCTTGCAGTTTCTCTTCCAATGACCAGGTTCATTGCAAAAGAAACAGACACCCTCCTTTGGGGCTTTAGCCTTGGGTTTAGGATTGGGCTTGGGTTGAGCATTGGACTTTCCAGCCCTTCCCTTACCCTTTCCTTTTCTTTTCTTCATAAGGCCCTTTCCCTTTTGAACCATCAGAATATGGCCAGGCTTGGACTTAATATTCTGTTCAGCAGTTTTAAGCATCGTATGCAGCTCAGAAATTGATTTGTCCATTTCATTCATGTTATAGTTCATGATAAACTGATCATAACTATCAGGAAGTGAATTTAGGATCAAATCTGTTGCCAACTCTTGGCTCATTGGAAATCCAAGCCTATCAAGGTGCTCAATATAGCCTTTCATTTTCAACACATGAGCGCTAACTGAAGCACCCTCAGCCATTTTGCAAGAGTGCAATGCCTTGGTAGTATCATACCTTTCTTGCCTTGCTTGTTGCTGAAACATTTCCTTTAGATTGACAATCATATCATAAGTTTCCATGTTTTCAAATCTTTCTGAAGTTCAGAACTCATGGTAGCTAGCATCAAGCATGCAACATCAATAGAGTCATTATGATGCTTCTCATAAGCATCTTTTCAGCTCTAGAAGCATTATCGGCTGGTTCTTCAGGGTGAGGTTGATCCAGGACATAAAGCTTCCTTTCTTGTTTGAGAACAATTCTCAAATTTCAAAACCAGTCAAGGAAATTAGTCCCAGTAAGTTTGTCCTTCGCAAGGATTGATCGCAGTGACATAGTAGAATTGTTATCATTGTTGGCCATCTACAATAAATGCAAAGTTTGTTAAGTATTTTGATTATGAAAAACTCCCACTAAATTAACAACCCTCAATGATAAAATCATATTAATTTAGTGAGCTAAGATCCATATTTATACTCAACTTTAAGTCAGCTTTGGCATGACGCTTAAAATTAAGTTTTTTAGGTAGGTAACTCTTACCAATTGCAACTCATGCAACTCTTAGAAATTTATGGGATTATGACATCATATGTCTCGGCATGTTTAAATCCCATCTCATGCCATTAGGCCCAAAACCGTTTTGATAACCTAATTAAGTTAAACCATTTTTAAACATATGGGTAGCACCATTACCCATCTTGCCTCACTAATGTAACCCAATGTACTTCTACTTTGGTAGAACCCACATTAAGGTGATAAAAGCCTTGACAAGTGTTCAAATATGGATGGCATGTCAACTTAAGATTTTATGTGAGGGATCTAGATAGATAACAGATCTCATCATGCATTTAGTATCACATACTCATTGATATCATACATAGCATCACATACTTATGAAACATCATACATAGCATCTCATACATGTATATAATAAACATGTCATAGTATGACCTTATCAAGATTGATCTTCATAAGCCAATATGAAGATCAATGGTCAATCCTAGGTAATAATGAGCAACACCATAATGTCTACTTGACCATCATCATGTGCATAGACACCTAGCTCCTCTATCACCATGGTTGGATTGCAGGATTTTAAATGGTTTGCTTTGTCTTCTTGCTTTATTACAATAAATAAACAAATACTACTAAAAGTAAAAGAATAATTATAATGAAACAAAATAGCACGCAGGCCATATATATGATAATTACAACCCTTGGAAAAGAATAATAAAAACCTGCAATCATATTGGTCACAAGGCCATACCATGCACCATACAAAGCAAAGCAACACACCATGAAAAATATATCATATTATCATATAGCATATACATATTGCATTAAAGAAAATAGGCGTGTTTTAAAACCAATTAAATTTACAAGGCGCTCTGATTAGGTAGTACTACGGTTCCTAAAATTTGGAGATACAATAATGTTTCATCCTAAAATTTGATTTTATTGATCTCATCAATAAATTTAAGGCTCACATCCGCACCAACATAAACAGCAATTGATAAATCCTTATTGATATGTGAATTCAGTTCATGTATTAATCTAATTAAGACATCACCGAAATCATATATCAAGATTTAACCCACCAAGAATCACATGCGTTTCATAAAAATCGAAAGAAGGATAAACAAAAATATTACCTTTTGTTATTACCTTTTGTTATTACCTTTTTAATCAGTATGTAATCCTTATGTTCTTGTGTTGGGTTTTCTCGGATCTTCAAAGGTGCTGCCTTTCAGAAAGATGATCACCCTCTATAAGTATCCACACACGAACAGACACCAAAATGGTTTTGAATGCTAGTTCAACAATTCCAATTTTCACAAAAATGAACCCCTATTTTTAACTCTCTGTTTTTCATCTTTAAGGCAAAAGATATGACGCTTCAAAAGCCCCAATCGATGTGACCTTTCAAATGCCCCAATCGACGTTACCTTTCAAATGCCCCACAGACTCAAAAACGTATATATCAAACATATATACAAGCCTGCTAGAAATTTGGTTAACTAAGATTTTAATTGATATTTATTTAAAACTCCCTTTAAATAATAATAATTTAAATCATTTCCTTACAAAATAAGGAATATATATTTTTAACCAAAAAAAAAACTTTATGAATTATTTCCTTATACAATAAGAAAATGTAACAATTTAATTATTTCTCACAATTTAAATTACGAATTTAAATTTTCTCAAAATTAAACTCCAATATAAATGACAACTAATTATTATTTGTAATTTAAAATAATCTCATCATTTTAAATTATATAGAGAGTAATAAATCGTAACCATTATTGTCCGTTCTTAGTGTGCGACCCTATAGGTTCAATTAACGTTGGCAGTAGGCCTAAATCACATTTTGAACCTACAAGTCATAAGCGGCCTCTAGCAAGACATTATGACTACCCAAGTTAAATGAAAAGCTCATGTTCCGAGACAACCTTAAAGTAGTTATTAACATAATCCTTTTGTCACATGATATCTTGATAGAATGTAAGGCATGGATAAAGTCAACCTTATATCTCTCTATCATTAATTTCTCGAATCCCAATTAGACTAACTAAACAAATGATATTGATCTCCATCAATTCATTTGAGCATGGCCATGCATTTCTCAGTCTCAATCATCGAGGGGCCCAGAGATATTTCTCTTATAATAAGAGGGACAAATTCTATCTTAATCACTCACATCTCACTACATGATTCTTATTATGTTCAATCATAATCTTTATAATCATCCGGTTAAAGACAACGTTTGATTATGTCAAAACATAATATTCCTCATGTTGAGAACTATGACAATCTCAGGTCTAAGGATTTAATGACACAACTACTAGGGATTAACTTATGACTTTGATCCATGTATTAATCTCAAGGCGGGTCTTGTCCAATATTTGTTCTCAACAAATACATATAAATTTGATTTGTATCTCATACACATATTCATCTCATGAATATCAATCAAATTTCATACTAATCTTAATTTATTATTATTCACACAATAATAACCGATTAGGGACATTTAGAATAATTCATAATATTATTCAAGGATATTATTATAATAAACATGCAAATTATGATAATAGTAAATGTTAATAAATATTCAAAATATCATGTCCATACAATAGGCCTAGGGTACTATTACTAACTATCTCCCACTTGCACTAGGCCCACTCATCAATGTATCTAATACCTATGAACCTAGCATGATGATCATGCTTTGCTTGTGGTAGAGGCTTAGTCAATGGATCAGCAACATTGTCATCTGTTGGAACTCTACATATTTTTACGTCACCTCTCTCAATGATTTCTCGAGTGAGATGATAACGCCAAAGAATATGTTTGGATCGCTGATGTGACCTAGGTTATTTTGCTTGTGCGATAGCACCATTATTGTCACAATAAACATCAACAAGATTTGTGATGCTAGGAACCACTCCAAGGTCAGCAATGAACTTCTTGATCCAAACTGCTTCCTTTGCTGCATCAGATGCTGCTATGTATTCAGCTTCAGTCGTAGAATCAACAACAGTGCTTTGCTTCGAACTCTTCCAGCTAACAGCACCACCATTTAAACAAAACGCATATCCTGACTGCGATCGGAAATCATCTTTGTCAGATTGAAAGCTTGCATCTGTGTAACCACTTACAACTAGATCATCTTCCAATCCGCCATACACCAAGAACATATCTTTAGATCTTCTCAGATACTTAAGAATGTTCTTGACCGCCATCCAGTGACTCTCACCGGGATCTGACTGGTATCTACTCGTTATGCTTAAAGCATAAGAGACATCTGGTCTAGTGAACAACATAGCATACATGATAGATCCTATTGCTGAAGCATAAGGAATCTTACTCATGCGCTCTCGCTCATCTTTTGTGTTAGGACACTGAGATTTGCTGAGTGTAATACCATGAGACATAGGCAAGTATCATCTCTTGGAATCTTGCATACTGAACCTTTTCAGTACTTTGTCTATGTAAGTACTTTGACTTAGACCAATCAGCCTCTTAGATCTATCTCTATAGATCTTTATCCCTAGGATATAGGCAGCTTCACCTAAGTCTTTCATTGAGAAACATTTTCCTAACCAAGACTTGACACTCTGCAAGATAGGGATATCATTCCCAATGAGTAAAATGTCATCAACATATAGGACCAGAAATACAATGGCGCTCCCACTAACTTTCTTGTAAACACAAGGTTCATCTTCATTTTTGATAAATCCAAACTCTTTGACTGATTTATCAAAACGAAGATTCCAACTCCGAGAAGCCTGCTTCAAACCATAAATGGATCTTTGAAGCTTGCATACTTTACTAGAATTCTCAGGTTGTACAAAACCCTCAGGTTGTGTCATGTACACATCCTCAAGTAAGTTTCCATTAAGAAACGCTGTTTTAACATCCATTTGCCAAATCTCATAGTCATAATATGCAGCAATGGTAATAAGAATTCTAATAGACTTAAGCATGGCTACAGGTGAAAAAGTTTCATCATAGTCTATACCATGAGTTTGTTTGAAACCTTGTGCAACTAGCCTTGCTTTGTAAGTATTTTATTTATCATCATATTTATAACCTTTCAAATTCATTAATCTATATATTTTATCAACACTGAACAAGAAACTAATACATGAATCATAGCGATAAGTCCTCTATAATTGAGTATTATCTTCTATGTATTACAATGCATTCAGTTTCTTTACTACTATTCCAAATGTGACAACATAACATAATGAATAAACCATATGTTTATTCAGAGTCCAAAAGAAAAGTTTGTCATTTCTCAAAAGTCAAATAACATGTACACCTGAATGAGAAATAAACAAATAATTGAAATAAGAGTTTCTTTGTACAATTGTTATCCATACAATTATATCATGGAACCAACTCCCATTCTTATCACATGATCCTTAAAATTCTTAATTGGCATGCCTTTAGTCAAAGGATCAGCTATCATCAATTCAGTGCTAACATATTCTATGACCACTTTATTTTTTTAACACGTTCTCTTATGGCTAAATACTTAATGTCGATATGTTTACTTCGACTACCACTCTTATGATTTTTAGCCAAAAATACAGCAGCTGAATTATCACAGTACAGTTTAATTGGCCTAGCAATATAGTCAACAAATCTAAGCCCTGAGATGAAACTCTTCAACCATACACCTTGCGATGTAGCCTCAAAACAAGCAACAAACTCCGCTTCCATAGTAGAGGTAGCAGTCAAAGTCTGCTTTGCACTCCTCCATGATATGGCTCCACCAGCTAACATAAATATAAATCCTGATGTTGATTTTCGAGAATCAATGCAGCCAGCAAAGTCCGAATCTGAGTAGCCCTCTATCTCCAAATGATCAGTTTGTCTATACATGAGCATGTAGTCCTTGGTCCCTTGAAGATACCTCATGACCTTTTTAGCAGCTCTCCAGTGGTCTAAACCTGGATTACTCTGATATCTTCCCAACATTCCTACTGCAAATGCAATGTCAGGTCTTGTGCAAACTTGAGTATACATTAGGCTTTCAACAGCTGAAGCATATGGAATGTTGTGCATCTGTTCCCATTCAAGTTCATTTTTAGGGCACTGGTTCAAAGCAAACTTGTCACCCTTCATTATAGGTGCAACACTTGGTGAACAATTTTTCATTTGAAATCTCTCCAAGACTTTATTGATATAAGTTGCTTGAGACAATCAAGATCCCTCGAGAGGAGGAAGATCAAGATCCCGTGCAGCTGATTCAAGGAAGATCAAATTCCTTACCCTCATCGGAAAGAAAATTAATAATAATGGCTGGAGGTATTTATCGATCTTATATGATAAATATATTGATATTTCCGCATATTTGATATCGTGATCAATATATTTAAATTAAGTCTTACATTTGGTATCAGAGCTTTTAAACCTCTGCCTTATTTTGTGAGTGTTTCCATCAAGTTTCTCTTTTCAAGCAATTTATGCCGCGTGTTTTCCGTTTTCGTTTTTCGGATCTCAGGTTTCGATCTCAGTTCTGATTTTTGTTCACGGAATTGACAGAAACCATTAAACCTATCTCAGATTCCGATTTTTTGCGGAAACAAAACGTGGCTCTTTCTTTTCTATTAAAGATTTCTTTCTGGCATTAAAGGTTTCCCGGATTTCTTTTGGTATTAAAGAGATAGCATTAAAGAAAGAAAGAGAAAAGAAACGTAGCATTAAAGAAAGGAAAGGAAAACAGCGGAAACGTGGCTTCCATAACCACATGCGGTGACATATTAAAAAGAGAGAAAACGTGGCCTTTTCGGTTTTTTTTTCTCGCTTATGGTCTTTCCGTTCTCTCACGGGATTTAAAATCTGGATTGGTTGAATTTTAAATGCATTTATTATCTGTTTAATATTTTATTAAATCATGTAACATGATTTATTTTTATCATTTGTTTCTTAAGTTTAAATTTTTGTATTAAAATACGCCTCCTGAGTCTCTATGCCTACGGTGTTTTGCATAGACTGGCCCAAGGGAATAATGAGCTACGGCCGGACGTGTTTTAATTAACAAAAATTTTTTTAAGATGATAATTTTAAAATTCATTAAATAGATAATTGAAATGTTGTCTCCTGTTCTGCATACTAGATTTATTCTATGCATGAATTTGGTGGTAGTGTGAAAATCACAGTGCAAATCCTTTCAAGGTCTGATTGGTCAGTTGGTGTCTAGAAAGGTAAAGAGATTGTGGTTACTTAATTGGTTCCGTTGACTGACCTAAGGAAAGCAACGGGGGACCCCCACTTCTCTTTCACTGGCCTGGCCAATTTGACTAACTCAGATCTTGATTTGGAAATGTTACGTTGATTAAGATCACTACCTAATAATCATGCTAAATTGGTTAATCTATATGCATATAATGGAATTCATGTCATGTGATCAATATGATTTTGATTAATTGAGGAGTAGCCACAGCATCTTTGATTAATCAAAATTATATATTGAGTTGCAAAGATCACATAAGGTTAGATGACATTAATTGTGACTAATTATATTAATGTAATGAATCTTATTGGATTACATGGAATTAAGAAAGGAATATAATTTGTTAGTCACATCATTAAGTTACTTATTTATTGTATGTATAATACATGTTTACATCATGAGTTATATGCCTCAAATTCAATTACATGAACATGATTTTATTTTTATGCAGCTATTTTGCCTGTTAATATTTCTGATATGAAATGTGACATTCCCGATTTAAGTGGTGATAATTATAAATTATGGAAGGAGAGAATTCTTCTTCAATTAGGGTGCATGGATATTGACTATGCTATCAGGAAGGATGAACCACATTCAGTTACATCTACTAGCACTCAGGCTGAGATTGCTGCGTATGAACGATGGGAACGGTCCAATCGCCTCAGTATGATGTTCATACGTACTAAAATTTCTGCTAGTATACGTGGTTCAATTCCTGAGTGCAAAAATGTCAAGGACTTCTGAAGGCTATTGATGCACAATTTGAGTCTTCAGATAAGGCAATGGCTAGCACCCTAATGACAAAATTATCATCAATGAAGCTCACTACGGTTGGAGGTGTGCGTGAGCACATCATGAAGATGAGGGACATTGCGGCTCAGTTGAAATCCCTAGAGGTTGAGATGTCAGAATCTTTCTTGGTGCACTTTATTTTGAGCTCACTCCCACAGCAGTATAGTCCCTTCAAAATATCTTACAACACACATAAGGACAAATGGTCAATTAATGAACTTCTGACCATGTGTGTTCAAGAGGAAGGGAGGCTGATTTTAGAAATGGGAGAAAGTGCACATTTAGTCACTCAGAGAAGACTAAAGCTCCCAAAGCCAAACGCAAAGGAAAGGGTAAAGTATCCATCCATACAGAAGACAAGAAGGAGTCCAAGTGCTTCTTTTGCAAGAAGAAAGGGCATATAAAGAAAGATTGTCTCAAATTCAAAGCTTGGCTTGACAAGAAAGGTACTCTAACCTCATTCGTATGTCATGAATCCAATTTGGTTATATGTCATAACACATGGTGGATTGATTCTGGTTCTACAATCCATGTTTCAAATACCTTGCAGGGTTTTCTAAATCAAAGGAAACCATTGGGAAGTGAACAAAGCATCTATTCAGGAAACAAGATGGGTTCACATGTGGAAGCAATTGGAACGTGCAGACTTATTTTACATTCTGGTTTTTTTGGATTTGGAAAAGACATTTTATATTCCAAGTTTCTCTAGAAATTTGATTTCAGTGTCAAGGCTTGTACCAGCAGGATACTCCTTTAATTTTAATAAAAGCTCTGTTGATTTATTTTATAAATCTAAGCTTATTGGGAATGGTACATTGTCAGACAATCTTTTTCAAATTAATTTAAAAAATAATACCACATATAATGTGATTTATTTTTAGTTTTCATTATGTTATATATTCTAATCTTAGTTTTCAAGGTGTCTTGTCCTCGAATCTACTTTGCAAGAACCAGTGTATCATCCCCATAGGCAGGGTATCGCTATGGTACTATGCCCCATGGTCCAGGCATCCACTAGTGTATCACCCCAACTGGTAGAGTATCGCCATGGTACAATGCCCCATAGTCCAGGCATCTACCAATGTATTATCCCTATAGTCAAGGTATCTAATCATCCAACATAATCAGATTTAAAATTTTTAATTTAGTTTTATCCTTCTTCATTAAATCTTATCCATGATCAATCTAATATTTTTATCAATTCATCAAGAGTAATAAATAATTAATATCAAGTATAATCATAGCAATTATGATTAATATCTAAGCATGCAATATTCATATAATAAGCATCAAATGATGATACATATTTATTTATTTAAAAATATGATAATTCCCAAAAGGTAATCACCACTTACATTAGGTTTAGAATCTTTAATCAGATTTATCATTTTTCGTTAAATCTTATTTATGATCAGTTTAACATCTTTATCAATTCATCAAGAGTGTTAAATATTTAATATATAGGCATGTGATATTCATCTAATAAGCATCACAGGATGATACATATTTATTTGTTCAAAACATGATAAATCCTAGAAGGTTATCATCACTTACATTAGGTTTAGAATCTTTAATTTAGTTTTATCATTTTTGTTAAATTTTATTCATGATCAATTTAACATCTTTATCAACTCATCAAGAGTAATAAATATTTAATATATAGGCATGCAATATTCATATAATAAGCATTATAGGATGATACATATTTATTTGTTTAAAACATGATAAATCCTAGAAGGTAAGCATCACTTACCTCTCTATATAAAAATTTCTAGAAACTAATCCTCGCTTAAGGGCTCCATCAACCTTATTGATTCTTAAATCTTCATCTTTTTCATTCTTCTAAACTATTGATTTGATATCAAAGATTTTCATTAAGCTATTTATAAATAGATTTTCTAAAGCAAATATATTTTCTACTCTTCATAAGATACCAATCTTCTAAAATAATTAACTTTCTTAATTCTAGTAGGATATTGATTCCTTTAAGAAACCTATGAGATAGATATTCATTAATGTTTAAAAAGAGATTTTTGACTCATAAAAAAAATAGGTTTCCTACTTTACATAATATCAATATCCTAAAACAAAAAAAAACTTTCTAATTTAAAAGGATATTGATTTCTTTAAAAAAAACACCAACGAGATAAATATCATAGATTCTTAACTTTAAAGCAAATAGATTTCTTACTCTTTATAGGATACCAATTTTTTAGATAAATAAATAAATATTTTTAGTAAGATTCTAATTTCTTTTAGAAAACTAAAGAGCCAAATATCCATTAAATATACCTAAAAATAGATTCTCAACTATTAAAACAAATAAATTTTCTACTTTTTATAAGATGCCAATCTTAAATAAACTTTTCAATTTTAGTATTATAGTGATTCCTTTAAGGAAGCTAAGAAGATAAATATTCATTAAATATCTAAAATAGAGTCTTGATTCCTAAAACAAATAGGTTTCATAATAATCTCCTAAAATAAATTGGTTTTTTGGTCTTTATAGAAATTTATTTTATTTTTTAGAAGCTAAAGAGATAAATATCAATATAAATATTTAAAATTCAGATATATATAAATTCGGTAGAAACACCAAAAAAAACGTCCTTAATTTATTGATAAATGCATAAATAATTATCATAAACCTATTAATTAATAGGTCAAATTACCTTTATTATTTAATATTTGATTATTATATATATATATTTAGAAAAAGCCTTGTCAATTTAAAGAGCTTGATTTTAGAAGTCAACGATGCAAATGACACTCAAATTGGACTTAAAATGAGCTCGAAATTAAATTTACAAGGATTTATCTTTGTTTACACGAATCTCAAAACAAACTTGGTAGACCATCTGCCGACTTCGTCGTATTCTTTCACGGTACAGAGCATAACCATCGATGAATGCTGGTGATGTCCAGGGGTCACCGGAGACCAATTTTTCTCTAAAAATATCGCTGTTGAGAAGCTCTTCGCCGTCGAAAAGATTCTCAACACCAAAAATTACCAAAATTACCTCAGATTTCAAGGAATTGAAAAAGGAAGCCATCGCCACAGTGACCTGATAAGCCAATGCCCAGGATTTTTTTTTCTCCGATTCCACCTTTCCGACAACAATTAAGAAAGATATTTGAAGTTAGATTGGAAGGAGAATCATCTGCAATCTTGCCACGATCTCTTCGAAATCTCTCTGCATCCGTCCGGATGCCAAATTGAGAAAGAATCTCAGATTGGAAGGAAATTGGTTGCGTTCTCTTTGCATTCATGGATCGTGCAAATAAATTGAAAAATCATCCGCAATCTCTTTGCAATCTCTCTGCATTCATTCGGGCTTTGAATCAGATCTGAAACAGCTAGGAAGCCGCGTTCTCTCTTCATCCGGGCATCTGGTAAGAAAATAGGGAGGCGTTTGTGATCTCTCTGTGATTTCTCTGCGCTCTCTTTACGTCTTCTCCGCGTATAAGCATCTATAAATAGTTTTGGCTAAGCAAATGAAGAAGTAGAAAATAGAGGGGCGAACTCGATGGCCTAGAGGAGGTTTGGGGAGAGAGAAGTCCGGAACAAAGGAAGAAGGAGAGGCGTCGTGAGGCGTTCGTGAGGCGAGAGAGTCTAGGAAAACGTTCACTCGGTTCAGAGTTCTAAGGAATCTGTTCGCAGTCGAAGGCGTTTGTGTGGGAGGTTCTGCAGGTGTCCCTTCATGGCTTGAAGGTGTCCGTGGAGGAAGAACAGAGTTCAACCCGATTCGGTTCAACCAGTTCGATTCAGGCCGTCTTTAGGTTCAGAAAGAATCCTCTTGATGTAAGGGAAGAAGAGTTTGTAATTTTAATTTTTATGTATTTTTTGGATGCTTTAAAATAAAATATTTATTTATATTTAATTCTTAATGAATTTTCTTCCCCGCACCGTTCTAATGCCGCATGACCTGCATTAGATGCCGGTAATTCCCACGCACGCGAGCTCACACGCCTGTTATGCGGAACCATGAGCAGATCCCTCGGTATGAATTCGCATGCGGATGCAAAGATCCCCTTATAAAGTGCACGGAAGGCCCGAGGTCATTCCACGCAGCAGATCGAAGTACACACACAAAGGCACATGGAAACAAAGTGGGAGAGAGAGGTGGGTTCCATGGCATCAGAGAAGCCTCATATTGTCTGCATCCCTTACCCGGCCCAAGGCCATGTAACCCCCATGCTCAAGCTTGCCAAACTCCTCCACTCCAAGGGCTTCCACATCACCTTCGTCAACACCGAGTTCAACCATCGCCGCCTTCTTAAGTCGCGAGGCCCCTCAGCCCTCGACGATCTCCCTGACTTCCGCTTCGCCACCATCCCCGATGGCCTCCCCCCGTCCAACGAGGACGCCACGCAAGACATCCCCTCTCTCTGTTACTCCACCATGACCACCTGCCTCCCCCACTTCCGCCGCCTCCTATCAGTGCTCAACGAGCCCCCCGTCACTTGCATCATCTCCGACGGCTCCATGAGCTTCACTTTAGATGCTGCTAAGGAGGCCGGAATCCCTGAGATTTTGCTCTGGACCCCGAGCGCTTGTGGCATCATGGCCTACTTCCATTACCACCATCTTATCGAGAGAGGCCTCACGCCACTAAAAGGTACACACACTCAGTGCTATATCGATGCTAGCTAATTCTAGGTCTAAATTTCTTTTTTTCATCGTCCATACATTTCTTGTGGGCAGACGTGAGTGATCTCACCAACGGATACCTCGACATGCCTGTCGACTGGATACCGGGATTGAAGAACATGAGGCTGAAGGACTTTCCGAGCTTCATTCGAACGACTGATCCGAACGATTCATGACCAGCTACGTTTTGCACGAGTGTCAAAGAACCCATATGGCATCGGCGATCATTCTCAACACCTTTGACGAATTGGAGAGGCCAGTCCTCGAAGCAATGGCAGCAATGTTCCCACCCATCTACACAGTAGGACCACTAACCTTGCTCGCTCGCCAGATTCCGGCGAGCCCAGTCTCAGCCATGGGCTCGAACCTATGGAAGGAAGAGCCAGCTTGTTTGAAGTGGCTAGAGGGGAAAAAGCCTGGGTCTGTGGTGTTTGTCAACTTTGGTAGCATAACAGCCATGACCAACCAGCAATTAGTCGAGTTTGCTTGGGGGTTGGCCAATAGTGGGCGTGAATTCTTGTGGATCATTAGACCTGACCTCGTTAAGGGTGAGTGTGCTGTCCTGCCGCAGGAGTTCCTAGAGGAGACCAAGGAGAGGGGTCTACTAGCAAGCTGGTGCCCACAGGAGGAGATCTTATCCAACCCAGCGATCGGAGGGTTCTTGACACATAGCGGCTGGAACTCGACACTGGAGAGCATATGTGGAGGAGTTCCGATGCTAAGCTGGCCATTCTTCGCCGAGCAACAGACCAACTGCCGGTACATAAGCGTCGAGTGGGGCATCGGCATGGAGATCGACAATGACGTGAAGAGAGAGGTGGTGGCTGGGTTGATAAGGGAGCTGATGGCGGGAGAGAAGGGAAAGGAGATGAAGAAGAGGGCCATTGAGTGGAAGGAGAGGGCTGTGAGGGCAACCCAGCCTGGTGGGCCCTCCTTCGTCAATCTAGAGAAATT
>UESW01003886.1:1086828-1156536 GCA_900491605.1 Calamus simplicifolius | reverse complement strand
TGGCCTGAAAATCCATCGTTCTGTCTTTTCTGTTGGAGTCGGCTCTAACAGTTCCGGAGTCGACTCTAAATCTGTGCTATTTTCGGAGTCGACTCTGCGATTCTATGTATCGACTCTAATGTCTG
The DNA here is from genome assembly GCA_900491605.1 of Calamus simplicifolius. Taxonomy (NCBI): domain Eukaryota; kingdom Viridiplantae; phylum Streptophyta; class Magnoliopsida; order Arecales; family Arecaceae; genus Calamus; species Calamus simplicifolius. The sequence continues at coordinate 1,156,411 of UESW01003886.1, read as the reverse complement.
CAAACTTACCTTGACATTAGATTCGAACCAGAACTTGATTTGACTCTTGATTTTGATTATCAAATCGACTTATAAGCTGAAAAACTTAATCAAAATCATTAGTAACTTCAAATGTTATACTCAAATAGTTTGTTAATCATCAAAATCCTCAATTGGGTCAACAATCTTCTTAGTTTATTTTTCATCAAAAGTGATCAAAAGCTGCAAAACAAAAAAAAAATACTGCACAACAAAAAGAAGAAAAGAGAAAGAAAATTAACAATATAAAAATTGATGAGAGCAAAGGCTAGATGGAGGATGATGCTTGAGATTATGTATGGGGAGCAAAGACCATCTTCTAAGTTCGGTTCTTCATTGAATGTAACTAAAGGTAAGGATGAAAAAAATAACGTAAGGTTAAAAAAGAAAATAGAAAAAATTATGATATAAAAAATTGATGAAGAAAATAAAGCAAGGGGAAGAATTTTGCTAGACTTGCCAGTATCCACTGATCTTTTAGTTAGAAATTAGACAGAGATTGCAATGGTGCCATGTAAGTTAAACTTCATTGCATATATAGAGAATAAATAAGGACCATGAAAGAGAGTGGATATGTTTTAAGAATAATTAAAAAATAGGACTTCACCTATTGAATGAGAAATCAACTTATCCATCATCCTAGTGGATAGGTCTTTTCCTCCATTTCATGAGGGATGCATATAAAAATTTGACTTATTCATTTGATTCTTTTAATCAGAATTAAGAGAATACGGGTAACTTTGCCCTAAAAAATTTGATTAACTTTTCTATTAAACTTACCCTATAAAGAATAGAATCAAAATATAATTGGTGCATGTGCATCATTAAGTTTTCATAGTGTAGTGGTGTCATCATGCTTGCTTGCTTAAATATGAGGTCTTAGGTTATATGTCTAGTATTTCACTGGATGTTGTTTTATAGAAAAAGTGAAATTCATTTGCATAAGTTAATCTATTTTGAAATGTTAAAAAATATAGTACTAATACATGAGCTTATACTAGAGTTATGATACATTTTATGCTATTTTTATTCATTTGTAAGATGATGCTATAAACAATGCAACTTCAAAATTATAGGTAGGAGTGTTGAAAGGCTTAAATTTGAGTTCTATTTTCAAAAAAAATATTAAAAACTTATGATAGTTAAACCTTATAGTTGTACATCTAAATTCTTGGGTTACACTATCCAAGTCCCAACTTCATACCCTTTAATTTTTAACTTCAAAAAGTATGGCCATTGAAGTAAGCCCTGACTGATAAAATAATAATATTCATATTTACAATCATCGTAAATCTAATTCTTGTTGTGTCATGGAGTATCAAGATTTCTGAGCCATTCATGTTAACTAGCAAGAAGATATCTTAATAATTTTGGTTAGTGTAATAACCAGTTGGACAAATTGGGGCGTGCCCTGCCAAACAATGATTCCCACTTGAGACATGACTCTATGAGTCATAATTAATTTAAGCTACACCCTAAGTTTCGAAAAACTTATTGCATATTTTACCTCCTTCTTGGATGGCTATCATCCGAGATATTGTGATCGTCTCTCACCTACCTTGCTCCTCTATCTGCCAATAGTGATCAAGAATAATTTAAGTTATAGATGACCTATTTAGCTGAGGAAAATATATTCTACTTCCCATTTCCTATTTCATCTTCGTTTCTATTTTTTGAAAAACACATTCATTTATCAAAAATAAGAAATCATTTTTAATCGAGAGAGAGAGAGAGAGAGAGAGAGAGAGAGCCATAAACGACGTTTGATGGTAAAAATTTGATGATGGATGGCAAAGGAGAATGATAATGGTAGTGGACAGTGCATGTATGATGATGATGAAAGTGGATGATGGATCCATGATGATGATGGTGATGATAGATAGCAACAATAGTAGAACTAATAATGGATGATAAAGATATGATGATGGATAATAAGAGAAGTAGCAAAGTGATAGGGGGCATAAGTATGGTAGTGATGGTAATAGGTGATGGAGGCATGATGACGATTATGATAGTGGGTGATAGAGGTAGTGGAGGTTGGTGATGGTGTGATGATAGTAGTGGTGGAGGGTTAGGTTAATAAGGGAAGGTGGTGATGGTGGATGTATAGCGACGGTGGTAGCAATGCTAATGATAGGTGATGAAGGTGTAATGGTAGCGAATGATAATGATATTATGATTATAGTCATGACAATGGTGGTGGTCAATTATGAAGGATAGGTGGTGGACATAATGGTGGGTGACAAATATGGTGGCAGTGATGATGGATGGTGGAAGTATAGTGGCGAGTAATGGAGATGGATGATGAAGGTATTGAGATAGTCATGGTAGTAGCAGTAGAGGTATGATGGTGATAATGGGTAATAAAGATGGGTGGTAGAGATATAATAGTGGTAGTGGCAATAGACATGGTAATAATTGTGGAGAATGATGAAAGAGCATAATAGAGATAATGATTACGATGCTAATGATAGTGACAACAAAGGGTGGCTGGTGATGAAGACGATGGTGGATAATGAAGTATTGGTAATGAAAAACATGAGAAAACATTAATTTAAATAAAAAAATGATGAAAAACAATTGAAAGATATTTTGGAGACCTAATGTTGATTTGAAAAGTTGAAACATAGTTTTCTTTTTAGTTTTCTATTTAAAAAATATTTGGGTTCCATTGCAGAAAATGAACTGATTTTTGAAAAATTTTGACCAACTTTTAGAAAATGAAGTTTTTTAAAAAAAATGCCATAGAAAATAAAGAATAAAGAATAGAATTTTGTATTCAAATATATAGAAAATAAGATTTTTCTTAATAGAAAACTGAAAAACTAATCTTCCGCTCAATTTGAGAGCAAATGACAACTTAAAAATATAAATTACTTATTTAACTTTTTTAATCGAAATGAAAAAACATGAATGGATTTCTTAATAGAAAATTTTATCAATTATTTCATGAAATTTTGAACTTCCCCAGATGTATGATATACGATTATTTTCAACCATCTGTTAAATGATTAGTAAAGCAAATTCTAAAACAAAAATCCCACAATGCACCATACAAACGAAGACTAATGATTATCCGGAACCTCTTCAAGTGAATCAGAGTATTCCAACTTTTAAACAAGCAAACGTGGGGGGCATAAAAGGTATTGTAGCCGCACCTTTCATTGTTATATCCGAAAGAAAATAAAGGTTTGAAAAAAAAAGACACCAGACGCGAAAGATATAAGTGGATCTAATGATTTAACTGGTAAAATTGGTTCAAATAGAGGAAAAAACACACACATCTAGCATTAAGAGCAATAAACAATCCAATTTGAGATCCTAGAAGAACTAGACTGTTGAACTAGCCCAGAACAACGTAACCACCCAAACTAGATCCCACATGATGACCAGAAAAAAAAAATACTTAAGTTTTTTTGAAAAATTCATATGGTCGGTTTTCCTTTGTTAATTCGCAGGGATCAAATCCGACTCGAATGGAAAAAATTTTCCAAGATGAGTTGCAAAACTAGAGTTAATCACCGTCATCTTTTTCATACAAATGTGATACCTGCAGTGATCAAAATAATACAGTTCTGAGGCCGAAGTAATGACCTTAAGGCAGTGTTTGATATGAAGGATAAGGAGGATATTCAGAGGATATCCCTCCTTATCCCCAAATACTATAGTTAGATGGGATGGATCTGAAAAAGTTTAACCAAAGAGGATAACCCATGTTTAACCATGGGTTATCCCCTGAACTTATTCCCTAGGAACCCAGGAACAACTAAAGTTATTCCTTGATGGTAGACTTATAATTTTAAAAAGGTGCTTATTCCCTCAGCTATCCTCTGGATAAATGCTATCATATACATTTATTCAGGGATAGCTTTTGGGGTATCAAACACTACAGGAGTGTTTGAAATAAGGGATAAGGGGGGATATATTCAAGGGGATATCCCCTTTATCCCCAAAAGCTATTACTAGAAGGGATATGTCTAAAAAAGTTTAACAAGAGGGGATAACCATGCCATGGGTTATCCCCTGAACTTATTCCCTATGAAACCCAAGAACAACTAAAGTTATCCTTTGATGGCAGAGTTGTAATTTAAAAAAAGTGCTTATTTTCTTAGTTATCCAATAAAAATTATCTTGTACATTTATTCAGAGATAGCTTTTGGGAAATCAAACACTACCTAAAATCACAAAATAAATACTAACTTGAGATAAAAACCACTCTTCCCTGTCATCAATGAGCAGCAAGCAGAGGCGACTTTCCCGCTTCACTTGGTGCTTGGCGTGTCCCCACTTCTCATTTTGACTTTTCCAGACAATTATACTAAGATGGGTAGCGTGCGCGTGGAAGCAGCTGGATGTCGATCGATCGCCTCCAAGCTATCGAGCGTGAGTAGAAGATCTGGAACCGCATGTTGCACGCCTGCAGTTCTGTTGTGGCCCAAATTTTTTGTTAGCTTTCTTTAGATTAAATTATAATTAATTAAAAAAATAAAAATATATAATAAAAAATTTTAATTGATTCTATATTGAATAATAGGTATTGAGTTATTTTTCTAATCCATCTTAAATCACTTAAATAGAAATTTAATCAAAAAAATTAGGATCAATTTTATGAACATATATCATCATAAATTTATAATAAATTATAAGAATACTGATCATTGATGATTTTTGATGTTTTTATCTAATTTTTTTATTTTAAAATTTATGTTGAATGAATTAGAGTCAGCTTTGAATCAAAATTTATTTTTAAATATTTAATAGATATTTATCTTTTTATTTTTTTAAGAAATCAGTATCCTATAAGGATTAGGAGGCTTATTTGTTTCAAAAGATTGTTATTATATGAAGAATGGAAAGCCTCTTGTATTAGAATTTATAGAATTTTTTTTTGTGAAAATCATCATCCAACATAATAGAATCATTCATGTTAGATCACCAAGATAAAATTAAATACATAGGTGAGTCCATATGAAATAATTATCCTATGAAGTCAAGCGGTTAGTCTTCCAGATCAATACGTCCACTTAGAGAGCCCTTTAGTTTCTTTTAGTGTTTTCTCTCTGATAATGGGTTGTCAGAAAGAATGTCTCTATGCGTATATGCGTATTATCTGAGGACCATGACCACTATATATAAATAATCTTTTAGTTATCTAATTTTATTTCTATTTTAGCCCATTATAAAAATAGAAATAATCTCTTAAGTCTTTACACATTAAAGGCCCACACCCTATCAGATACATTAAAGCCTAAACTACTAAATACTTAATGGATCACTTCTAATTGGGCTTAACCTTATTGGATAGCCCACAATACATAATTATTCATATATAAGCCCAACATTGGATTAATGATCCAATAATCTTTCACTTGGGCTATATGTGTAGTCTTATAATCATGCTTTGCAAGATATAATTGAATGAGCTTAAATTTGTTATCATTACTAAAAGGTATCTGCAACAAACCGGTCCATTAATTGCACCAACATAGGATCAAAGTGGTCTTTATTATATCTATCGTAACTCAACTCATCAATGGTCATGTATACCGATACAATTGAATGACATGGATTATGGTGTAGATGTGTAGTATGAAAATTTTATGCAATGTGATCTTAACATGCCTATTTTCAACTGGTCCTCCCTTAAACTTTAATGAGATCAAACCATACTAAAATCAAAGTGTAAACAAACCAAAACTTTATTTTTGCAAAAATAACTTCAAAATATCCATAAACTGAAATAAATGAAAATTATCTACACAAGCATCTAAAATCACAAACTCTCACTAAAACTGAATATCTTCAAGTGACATGATCTATACGAGCAGTGTGCTCATGAAACATTTTGGGAGATAATTCTTTAGTAAGCGGATCCGCAATCATAAAGTTTGTTTCGATGTACTCTATAGACAACTGTCCACTATGAACACTTTCTTTAACAACTACGAACTTGATGTCGATATGCTTTGACTTCGTTGAGCTTCTGTTGTTGTTGAAATATAGAACTACTAACTTATTGTCACAAAATAACTTAAGTAATTTTTTAACATCATCCACTATGCGCAACCTGTGACAAAATTTTGTAGTCATACTCCATGATTGGATGCCTCATAATATGCTATAAATTCAGTTGCCATGGTGAAAGATGCAATGATTGTTTAGTACTCTTCCAGGAGACTACACCTCCAGCTAACAGATAGATATAGCTCGATGTAAATTTCATACTGTCTTAGTATCCAACAAAATCGGAGTCAGTATACCCAATGATCTCAACTTATTCAACCTTCAATACATTAGCATATAATCTTTATTCTCTGTAAGTACCACAAGACCCGTTTAGCTACTTTTCAATGGTCTATTCTTGGATTGCTTAAATATCTTGACAATATCCCAGTAACGTATGCAATATCCGGACGCGTACAAATTTGAGCATACATTAGACTTCCTACTGTTGAAGCATAGGAAATCTTCTATATTTTCTTTTTTTCAAAATGATTTTTAGGGCATTGATTGAGACTAAACTTGTCTCCCTTAGCTACAGAGGTATCATCTAATTTGCAATCATGCATGCTATATCTTTTGAGAACCTTTTCGATATAGTTCTTTTGTGTTAATTCAAAAATACCTCGAGAGCAATCTTGATGTATTTGTATGCCTAACACAAAAGAGGCGCCACCAAGATTTTTCATCTCAAAATTCTTAAAAAGAAATCTCTTGGTTTTATGCAATAAACCTATATCGTTGCTAGCAAGCAAGATGTCATCAATATATAAAACAAAAAAAAAAACATATTTGCTCCCATAGAATTATGGCATATATAATCATCAATCAAATTCATCTCAAAACTGAATGAGATGATCACTTGATAAAACTTGGAATACCATTGTCAAGATACTTGTTTGAGTTCATAGATTGATTTTTCAAGTTTGCAAACCATATTCTTTGAGTTTCCTAATGTAAAGTTTTCTAGCTACACCATATAGATCGTCTCATCAATATTACCATTGAGAAACATCATTTTTACATCCATCTGATGTAACTCAAAATTGAAATATGCTACAAATGCTATTATAATCCTAAAAGAGTCTTTCGAAGGAATTAAAGAAAAAGTATCTTTATAATCAATACCTTCTTTCTGAGTAAAGCCCTTTGCGATAAGACCAACCTTATACTTTTCCACATCATCCTTCGAATCCCTCTTGGTTTTAAATATCCATTTGCAACTAATAGGCTTCGCACCTTTAAAACTTAATTTTACAAACATTTACTAGACCACAAATTAAACCTAAATAATGTCATGATTACATAATTTTACAAATCTTTAGAATTTATTGCTAGAAAAAATCATCCACAATTTGATCTCTTAGTACATGATATTACTTTTCAATTGTGCATTCCCCTTATATAGGGCTGAAAATGGATCGGATAAACTCTGATCGTATTCGTATTCGAATCATATCAGATTCGAATATTTATTCTATAGTTTAATCAGATTTGGATATAAATTCAGATATTTAATTCAAAAATTAATCGGATACAAATACAAATATGAATATATATATTTTTTAAATACGGATACAGATATTCATTTTATTATAAATATTTGGTTAATATAATAATATTTTGAATTTTTGATTCTTCGGAACAAAAGTTACAAAAACCCGTCAGACGACCGATAGCTATTTTTTAAATAAAAAATTAAAATCAAAACGTCGGGCGAATCGGGCGATCGACACGTCGCGTACGGTTAAGCCGCTCCCGTCCGTTTCTTCTTTCGACTTTCGTTCGTTTTTTTTTTGGCACAAGCGCACAGCCCGCTGTTAGTAATAGTACATGGTATTTTGAATATTTATGAGCATTTACTATTATCATAATTTATATATTTATTATATAATTATGTCCTTGAATTGTTATGGGAATAACAATAAATTAAGATTAATATGAAATTTGATTGATATTCATGGGATGAATATGTGTATGAGATACAAATCAAATTTATATGTATTTGTTTAGAACAAATATTGGACAAGACCCGCCTTGAGATTAATACATGGATCAAAGTCATAAGTTAATCTCTAGTAGTTGTGTCATTAAATCCTTAGACCTGATATTGCTATAGTTCTCAACATGAGAAATATTATGTTTTGACATAATCAAATGTTGTCTTTAACCGAATGATTATAAAGATTATGCTTGAATATAATAAGAATCATGTAGTGAGATATGAGTGATTAAGATGAAATTTGTCCCTCTTATTATAAGAGAGATATTTCTGGGCCCCTCAATGATTGAGACTGAGAAATGCATGGCCGTGCTCAAATGAATTGATGGAGATCAATATCATTTGTTTAGTCAGTCTAATTGGGTTTCGAGAAATTAAAGATAGAGCGATATAAGGTTGACTTTTTTCATGCCTTATATTCTATCAAGATATCATGTGATAAAAAGATTATGTCATTAGCTACTTTAAGGTTGTCTCGGAACATGAGATTTTCATTTAACTTGGGTAGTCATAATGTCTTGCTAGAGGCCGCTTATGACTTGTAGGATCAAAATGTGATTTAGGCCTACTGCCAACGTTAATTGAACCTATAGGGTTGCATACTAAGAACGGACAATAATGGTTACGGTTTGTTACTCTCTACAGTAATTTAAAATGATGAGATTATTTTAAATTATAAATAATAATTAGTTGTTATTTAGATTTGAGTTTAATTTTGAGAAAATTTAAATTCGTAATTTAAATTATGATAAGTAATTAATTAGTTATATTTTCTTATTGGATAAGAAAATAATCCATAAAGGTTTTTGGTTAAAAATATAAATTCCTTATTTGGTAAGGACTAGGATTTAAATTATCATTATTTAAAAGGAGTTTTAAATAAATATTAATTAAAATCCTAGTTAACCAAAAAAATCCCTAGCAGACTTGTATATATCATATATGTTTTAAAGTGTATTGGGGCTTTTGAAAGGTCGTGTCTATTGGGGCATTTGAAGGGTTGTGTATTTTACCTTGAAAAATAGAAAAACGGAGAGTTGAATAGGCTGGTTCGTTTTGGTGAAAAATGAACTTTGAACTAGCATTCAAAAAAAACTGTTTTGGTGTCTATTCGTGTGTGGATACTTGTAAAGGGTGGTCGTCTTTCTGAAGGCAACACCTTTGATGATCCGAGCAAACCCAACACAAAAACAGACAGATTACATACTGATCAACAAAAGGTAATATTTTTTGTCTATCCTTCTTTCGTTTTTATGAAATGCATATGATCCTTGGTGGGTTATGGAATAAATTTATTTTGTTTCTTCTGCCATTTTATTCCAATTAGATTGGGATTTTCCATTCCGTAATCCAACAGTGGAATCAGAGCCACTTGCATTTTCATAAAAATTGATTATGCCATGTTTGATTATATGTATGAGATGTATATGATCTTGGCATGATTTGCGTTCTTGTATATATGAGATATTAGGGTTTGCGCGAATGACATAGATAATAGGTTTTCTAAGGTGTTAATTGATGAATCTGTTTCCTGTAAGGATTCATTAATATGATTAAGAATCCGAATGGGATATTGCAATTAAAGTGTTTAATAGCATGATATACAATTTCAGTATTGTCTTAATTAGATTAATACATGAACTGAATTTTATATCAATAAGGATTTATCAATTGATGTTTATGGTGATGTAGATGTAAGCCTTAAATTTATTGATGAGATCAATAAAAATCAAATTTTAGGACGAAACTTTAATGTATCTCCAAAGAAAAATTTTGTTCGAGGGGCGCTGCCCCCCGACCCCGTGAGGGCGGCCTCCCTCGACCCCGTCCGCTAACTGGCTAGCGAAACCGCCGTACTACCTAATCAGAGTGCCTTATAAATTTAATTGGTTTTAAACAACACGCCTATTATAACATATTTTCTTTAATGCAATATGTATATGCTATATGATAACATGATATGTTTTGCATGGTGTGTTGCTTTGTATGTGCATAGTATGGCCTTGTGACCAATGTGATTGGCAGGTTTTTATTATTCTTTTACAAGGATTGTAATTATTAAATATGGCCTGCGTACCATTTTATTTCATTGTAATTTTTCTTTTAATTTTAGTAGTATTTATTTATTTATTGTAATAAAACAAGAAGACAAAGCAAGCATTTGAAGTCATGCAATCAAACCATGGTGATGGAGGAGCTAGGTGTCTATGCACAAGATGATGGTCAAGTAGACATTATGGTGTTGCTCATTATTACCTAGGATTGACCATTGATATTCATATTGGCTTATGAAGATCAATCTAGATAAGGTCATACTATGACACGTTTATTATATACATGTATGAGATGCTATGTATGATGTTTCATAAGTATGTGATGCCATGTATGATATCAATGAGTATGTGATACTAAATGCATGATGAGATCTATTAATTAAAAATTAAAATCTATCTAGATCCCTCATAAAATTTTAAGTTGACATGCCATCCATATTTAAACACTTGTCAAGGCTTTTATCACCTTAATGTGGGTTCTACCAAAGTAGAAGTACATTAGGTTACATTAGTGAGACAAGATGAGTAATGGTGCTACCCATATGTTATCAAAGCGGTTTTGGGCCTAATGGCATGAGATGGGATTTAAACATGCTGGGACATATGATGTCAAAATCCCATAAATTTCTAAGAGTTGCATGAGTTGCAATTGGTAATAGTTACCTACCTAAATAACTTAATTTTAAGTATCATGCCAAAGCTGACTTAAAGTTGAGTATAAATATGGATCTTAGCTCACTAAATTAATATGATTATTATTTGAGGGTTGTTAATTTAGTGGGAGTTTTTCATAATCAAAATACTTAACGAACTTTGCATTTATTGTAGATGGCCAACAATAATAACAATTCTACTATGTCACTGCGATCAATCCTTGAGAAGGACAAACTTACTGGGACTAACTTCCTTGACTGGTTTCGAAATTTGAGAATTGTTCTCAAACAAGAAAGGAAGCTTTATGTCCTGGATCAACCTCACCCTGAAGAACCAGCCGATAATGCTTCTAGAGCTGAAAAGAATGCTTATGAGAAGCATCATAATGACTCTATTGATGTTGCATGCTTGATGCTAGCTACCATGAGTTCTGAACTTCAGAAAGATTTGGAAAACATGGAAACTTATGATATGATTGTCAATCTAAAGGAAATGTTCCAGCAACAAGCAAGGCAAGAAAGGTATGATACTACCAAGGCATTGTATTCTTGCAAAATGGCTGAGGGTGCTTCAGTTAGCGCTCATGTGTTGAAAATGAAAGGCTATATTGAGCACCTTGATAGGCTTGGATTTCATTGAGCCAAGAGTTGGCAACAGATTTGATCCTAAATTCACTTCCTGATAGTTATGGCCAGTTTGTCATGAACTATAACATGAATGAAATGGACAAATCAATTTCTGAGCTGCATACGATGCTTAAAACTGCTGAACAAAATATTAAACCCAAGCCTGGCCATGTTCTGATGGTTCAAAAGGGAAAGGGCTTTATGAAGAAAGGAAAAGGAAAGGGTAAGGGAAGGGCTGGAAAGTCCAATGCTCAACCCAAGCCCAATCCTAAACCCAAGGCTGGAGCCCCAAAGGAGGGTGTCTGTTTCTTTTGCAATGAACCTGGTCATTGGAAGAGAAACTGCAAGCTGTATTTGGAGGATCTAAAGAAGAAGAAGAAGACTGGTGAGATTGGTTCTTCAGGTATTTATGTTATAGAGATTAATTTTTCTCCTTCTAGTTCCTGGGTATTAGATACTGGATGTGGATCTTACATTTGCACAAATGTGCAGGGGCTTAAAAGGAGTAGACAACTGAAGAAGGGCGAAGTTGATCTTCGAGTAGGCAATGGAGCAAAAGTTCTGCTTTAGCTGTAGGAAGTTACAAACTTTCTTTGCCCAGTGGGCTTTTGTTAGTTTTGAACAATTGCTTTTATGTTCCTACAATGTGTAGGAATATTATTTCAGTTTCTTGTTTAGATAATGATGGTTTTTCTTTTATTATTAAGAATAATAATTGCTCCATTTATCATAAAGACATGTTCTATGCAAATGCCGAATTACTAGATGGTCTTTATATTTTGAATCTTCAAAAATCCAATAATTCTTCTGTCTATAACATAACTACCAAGAAATTTAAGTCCAATGACTTAAATTCAACCTATCTTTGGCATTGTCGCCTTGGCCATATAAATGAGAAACGCATATCAAAACTCCATCAAGATGGACTTTTGAACTCATTTGATTTTGAATCATATGATACATGTGAATCTTGTCTATTGGGTAAGATGACAAAGGATCCCTTTACTGGACATAGTGAAAGGGCCAATGAATTATTGGGCCTAATACATACAGATGTATGTGGACCATTAAGTTCAGATGCTAGAGGAGGTTACAAGTACTTCATTACATTTACTGATGACTTCAGTAGATATGGTTATGTCTACTTGATGAGACACAAATCTGAATCATTTGAAATGTTCAAATCTTTTCAAAATGAAGTACAAAACCAACTTGGCAAGACAATCAAGGCACTTCGATCTGATCGAGGTGGAGAATATTTGAGCCAAGAATTTTATGACCATCTTAGAAGTTGTGGAATCATTCCACAACTAACTCCTCCTGGAACACCACAATGGAATGGTGTGTCTGAAAGAAGGAATCGAACTTTATTAGATATGGTTCGATCTATGATGAGTCTAACGGATCTTCCACTTACCTTTTGGGGTTATGCACTTGAAACAGCTGTTCACACTAAATCGAGTTCCAACCAAAGCGGTTGAAAAGACGCCATATGAGATGTGGACCGGTAAAAAGCCCAGTTTGTCTTTTCTTAAGATTTGGGGTTGTGAAGCTTATGTAAAACATCAAGTTTCAAATAAGCTGGAACCCAAGTCTGATAAATATTTTTTTGTGGGGTATCCTAAAGAGACTAAAGGATACTACTTTTACAATCCCATTGAGAACAAAGTGTTTGTTGCTCGGAATGGTGTCTTTCTAGAAAGGGAATTTATTTCTAAAGGAACCTGTGGAGCAAGGTACAACTCGAAGAAATTCGAGAACCACAAGATAACATTGAATTGCCTGTGGATGCTCAAAGTCAACAAACCATTGTTGACACACCACCTGTAGCACAAAATTACGTAGATCTGATAGGATACGTCATGAGCCCGAGAGATATGGGTTTCTTGTGACTGATAATCATGATGTATTGTTAGTGGATCAAAATGAACCTACTACCTATCAAGAGGCTATGTTAGATCCAGACTCTGAGAAATGGTTAGAGGCCATGAAGTCTGAAATCCAATCCATGTATGATAATCAGGTATGGACCTTGATTGAGCCACCTGAAGGTACAAAGACCATTGGGTGCAAATGGGTTTTCAAAAAGAAAACTGACATAGATGGTAAAGTGCATACTTACAAAGCAAGGCTAGTTGCAAAAGGTTTCAAACAAACTCATGGTATAGACTATGATGAAACTTTTTTTACCTGTAGCCATGCTTAAGTCTATTAGAATTCTCATTGCCATTGCTGCATATTATGACTATGAGATTTGGCAAATGGATGTTAAAACTGTTTCTTAATGGAAACTTACTTGAGGATGTGTACATGACACAACCTGAGGGTTTTGTACAACCTGAGAATTCTAGTAAAGTATGCAAGCTTCAAAGATCCATTTATGGTTTGAAGCAGGCTTCTCGGAGTTGGAATCTTCATTTTGATGAATCAGTCAAAGAGTTTGGATTTATCAAAAATGAAGATGAACCTTGTGTTTATAAGAAAGTTAGTGGGAGTGCCATTGTATTTCTGGTCTTATATGTTGATGACATTTTACTCATTGGGAATGATATCCCTACCTTGCAGAGTGTCAAGTCTTGGTTAGGGAAATGTTTCTCAATGAAAGACTTAGGCGAAGCTACCTATATCCTAGGGATAAAGATCTATAGAGATAGATCTAAGAGGCTGATTGGTCTAAGTCAAAGTACTTACATAGACAAAGTACTGAAAAGGTTCAGTATGCAAGATTCCAAGAGAGGATACTTGCCTATGTCTCATGGTATTACACTTAGCAAATCTCAGTGTCCTAACACAAAAGATGAGCGAGAGCGCATGAGTAAGATTCCTTATGCTTCAGCAATAGGATCTATCATGTATGCTATGTTGTGCACTAGACCAGATGTCTCTTATGCTTTAAGCATAACGAGTAGATACCAGTCAGATCCCGGTGAGAGTCACTGGACGGCTGTCAAGAACATTCTTAAGTATCTGAGAAGATCTAAAGATGTGTTCTTGGTGTATGCGGATTGGAAGATGATCTGGTTGTAAGTGGTTACACAGATGCAAGCTTTCAATCTGACAAAGATGATTTCCGATCGCAGTCAGGATATGTGTTTTGTTTAAATGGTGGTGCTGTTAGCTGGAAAAGTTCGAAGCAAAGCACTGTTGCTGATTCTACAACTGAAGCTGAATACATAGCAGCATCTGATGCAGCAAAGGAAGCAGTTTGGATCAAGAAGTTCATTACTGACCTTGGAGTGGTTCCTAGCATCACAAATCCTGTTGATGTTCATTGTGACAATAATGGTGCTATCGCACAAGCAAAGGAACCTAGGTCACATCAGCGATCCAAACACATTCTTAGGCGTTATCATCTCATTCGAGAAATCATTGAGAGAGGTGACGTAAAAATATGCAGAGTTCCAACAGATGACAATGTTGCTGATCCATTGACTAAGCCTCTACCACAAGCAAAGCATGATCGTCATGCTAGGTTCATAGGTATTAGATACATTGATGAGTGGGCCTAGTGCAAGTGGAGATTGTTAGTAATAGTGCCCTAGGCCTATTGTATGGACATGGTATTTTGAATATTTATGAGCATTTACTATTATCATAATTTGCATGTTTATTATATAATAATATCCTTGAATAATATTATTAATTATTCTAAATGTCCCTAATCGGTTATTGTTGTGGGAATAACAATAAATTAAGATTAGTATGAAATTTGATTGATATTCATGGGATGAATATGTGTATGAGATACAAATCAAATTTATATGTATTTGTTGAGAACAAATATTGGACAAGACCCGCCTTGAGATTAATACATGGATCAAAGTCATAAGTTAATCTCTAGTAGTTGTGTCATTAAATCCTTAGACCTGAGATTGCTATAGTTCTCAACATGAGGAATATTATGTTTTGACATAATCAAACGTTGTCTTTAACCGGATGATTATAAAGATTATGCTTGAACATAATAAGAATCATGTAGTGAGATATGAGTGATTAAGATGGAATTTGTCCCTCTTATTATAAGAGAGATATCTCTGGGCCCCTCAATGATTGAGACTGAGAAATGCATGGCCATGCTCAAATGAATTGATGGAGATCAATATCATTTGTTTAGTCAGTCTAATTGGGTTTCGAGAAATTAAAGATAGAGCGATATAAGGTTGACTTTTTCCATGCCTTATATTCTATCAAGATATCATGTGACAAAAGGATTATGTCATTAGCTACTTTAAGGTTGTCTCGGAACATGAGCTTTTCATTTAACTTGGGTAGTCATAATGTCTTGCTAGAGGCCGCTTATGACTTGTAGGATCAAAATGTGATTTAGGCCTACTGCCAACGTTAATTGAACCTATAGGGTCGCACACTAAGAACGGACAATAATGGTTACGGTTTGTTACTCTCTACAGTAATTTAAAATGATGAGATTATTTTAAATTACAAATAATAATTAGTTGTTATTTAGATTCGAGTTTAATTTTGAGAAAATTTAAATTCGTAATTTAAATTATGACAAGTAATTAATTAGTTATATTTTCTTATTGGATAAGGAAATAATCCATAAAGGTTTTTGGTTAAAAATATAAATTCCTTATTTGGTAAGGACTAGGATTTAAATTGTCATTATTTAAAAGGAGTTTTAAATAAATATTAATTAAAATCCTAGTTAACCAAAAAACCCCTAGCAGACTTGTATATATATATATATATATATATATATATATATATATACGTTTTAAAGTGTATTGGGGCTTTTGAAAGGTGTCTATTGGGGCATTTGAAGGGTCGTGTCTTTTGCCTTGAAAATAGAAAAATGAGAGTTGAATAGGCTGGTTCGTTTTGTGAAAAATAAACTTTGAACTAGCATTCAAAAAAAACTGTTTGGTGTCCGTTCGTGTGTGGATACTTGTAGAGTGGTCGTCTTTCTGAAGGCAGCACCTTTGAAGATCCGAGCAAACCCAACACAAGAACAGATGGATTACATACTGATAAATAAAAGGTAATTTTTTGTTATCCTTCTTTCGTTTTTATGAAATGCATGATCCTTGGTGGGTTATGGAATAAATTTATTTTGTTTCCGCTGCCATTTTTTCCAATTAGATTAGGATTTTCCATTCCGTAATCCAACACCCGCTTCCTTCCCTCCCACTTCTGACTTTTGTCTTCTAGACTCCCTTCCCAAATCCCACGTCCAGACTTCTTGGCAGCGAGGAGGAGCAATCCATCGGTCCATCGGACCATCGTGGAGGCAGCGAAGGAGACGGTTCCACAACCACAGTGGTCGAGGACGTGGGAAGTCTGCAGCCACGGAGCTTGCGTCTCCTTCGTGGAGTGATCCATCGCAGAGAGCAGTAACATTCTTTTCCTCCAAATCATGTTCTTTAAAAGTTTCACCTAGAGTCTTCCTTGCATTCTCTGAAACTTCACTCTTCTTTTCATTATCATTTCAGTACTCTCAGGGCATTTCTCTCCCTCATCCTTCTTCTCCTGAGCCATTCCAGTACCACCACCAGATGTCTTCTCTTCCCCTAATGAGCCTCCAGAAATGTTAGCAGCAACATTTAAATCTTTAGAGGTCTCAACTGATCTTGGTCTTTTGCCTTCCAGACTATCATCCTTCTTCTCCTCGACCGTTTCAGCAGTTACAGAGGATTTCTCATCCTCGATTGAGACCTGAGAAATTCCAACATCAGCATCAAAACCTTTGAAGGTCTCAACCAGAGTCGTCTTCTCACTTTCGGAACACTTCCTTCTCCTTTGCCACAGTTTTGAGACTTTTAGAGACCTTTTCCTACGATGCAAATTCAGCAACTCCAGAGGCAGCATCAAAATCCTTGGAAATCTCTACTGCATATATCTTCTCATCTTTCAGACCTTCAACCTTTGCCTCCCCAGAGACTACAGCACTTTCAGAAGCCTTCTCTTCCTGGGATGAAGGCTCTGCAATTATCGAAGCTGCATTAGGACCTTTGGCGATTTCCTCTTTACCTTGCAAGTTTTCATCCTTATCCTCAACCATGTCATCACCTTCAAAGACCTTCCTTTCCTCCGAAGAGACTTCAGAAACTCCAGTATCAGCATAGAGATCTCTGGATGACTCCATCAAATTTGCCTCAAAACCTTCCAAATGCTCATTCTTCTTCTCCTCAACCTTTTCAATACTTCCAATAACCTTCTCTCCTTCATATGTCATTTTAGAAATTTCAACTGAGCTCGGTCTTGATCTTGGTTCGCGGAGAGCATATTTCAACTGATATGTTCCTCCCTGGACTTCGGCAGTTCGGCTTCCTTTCCTTCCAGGCTTCCATCGTCGGTCGTCATCAGGTAAGCAGCGAGCTTCCTTTCCTTCCAGGCTTCCACCGCGGCAAGGAGAAAGAGAGAGAAAAAGAGAGTGTGTGGGGGGGGGAGTCCGGCCGCGGTGGCGGCCGGCTCCTGGCCGGTCGACGCCGGCTGGGCCACCCCGGTGTGTGGCCAGCGGCGGCCCTGGCCGCCGGCTCAATTATTCCCCTATTTCGGATGAAACATGGGAGCAACATGTAGGGTCGTGGGTTGGGTTTCTCTGCTACCGGAAACCATTAATTTGGTGGGGTGGGTTTCCTTCTCTTCTAAGAGAGAGAGAGAGAGGATGTTGGGATCGATTAATGGGAGGGGGAGGGAGCTAGTGGGTTGTCTATAGATAGAGATGTCCAGGGAAAGGGGCCGGAGAGGGTGAGGACTGAGGAGGTTAGGAGCTTTGAATCAAATTCGAGGCTTTGTCGTCGAAATGGCCCAAACGTGTGGTTAACGTGTTGAGAACTGAGAAGAGTTCAAGAAAATGAAATAAAAAAAAGAGGACTATGGCATGGGAAAGTTCCCGTTTGAGCCATGCATGCCATGGTTTGGTTGAATTTAAGTTGGATTATAAGTTAAACTAATCTAATTTTAGTTAAGGTTATAGTGAAAATTTTAAATTTAAATTTAATATAAATTAATGAAATTTTAATATAAAGCGGGAGAAGTCTTGTTTGGTTGCTGTTGCTTTGCGTCTGTTAATGCTTGATTTGTTGATTTAAGTCTTAGTAGAATTTGTGGATTTTTCATGCCTCCATGTTGATATGCATATGTTCTTGCTTCTATATAGTCTTAATACGACCATAGTCTATCTATTACCCTGTTTATTTTTAGTTTATCTAGTTCTCAATAATTTTAAGTTCTTTAGGTAGTTCAAGCATGTGCTGGAATTAGTTGATATATTAATGGTCTAGATTTAATTGATGCTATCTAATACCAAAGTAATCATGACCTATACATGAAAGGGTGAGGCAATTCTTGCTGACTAGGGTTCTATACATATTAGTTTATTTTCATGCCATATTAAGAATTGACTCTTTATTATTGATGACTTATCTTGTATATGGTTATGCCTTGCAGCAAACAAGTCTGCTTGTTGTAGTTTCTCTTAAGCTGGGTAGGGAAAATAACTATGCTAACTAGAGAAATATCATGCAATTGTTAATTTCCTCGGTGTGATCATGGATTTTCTTATTATATATTTTATTTTTTATATTTTGAATGTAGTTGTTATATATCATGTCTTCTAGTGGAACTATTGAAGATGCAAATAGCAAATCAGTTGAGCCTACAAATCAAAAGAGAGGAAAAGACAAAAGAAAAAGCTAACATCTAAAATTTTAGATGATTTTACAAAGTATGAATTAGAAAAGGAAGTTGATGGAAAAATTTTTAAAACAGAAGAAGCAAGATGTAATCACTGCAAAAGAATATTTAATGGAGCTAGTAGGTTGGGGACAACACATTTAAAAAATCATCTTGATAAGTGCCATTCATTTTTTAAGAATACTAATGTCAAAGGCCAACTAATGTTACAAACAGCATTGCAAAAAGAGGATGGCACTTGTTCTTTGAGTACCTATACATATGATGGAGATGTTAGTCGTAAGAAGCTTATACGGATGTTTGTTATGCATGAATACCCATTTGCTATGGTTGAGCATGAAGGATTTATTGATTTTGTTAAGTCTGTAAGACCATCTTTTGAATTAAAGAGTCGCATAACCCTTAGAAAAGGGATTATGGAAACATATTTAGAGGAAAAAAAAAAGTTTATGATATGTTTGGTCTACTTTCATGTCGGATAAGTGCAACTATGGATTTGTGGACTTCTAGATAAAACAAGTCTTATTTATGTGTGACAGCACATTTCATTGATGATGATTAAAATTTGAAAAGAAAATAATTAATTTTATGCATATGGGAGGAAGACATACTGGAGTCAATTTGTGTAATACATTTATCAAAAATATGATTGATTGGAACATTGATCGTAAGTTATTTGTATTAACATTGGATAATGATCGTGCCAATGATGTGTGTCAGAGAAATCGTGGATAGGCTTCAAGGAGCACTTGTATGTAATGGTCAATTCTTTCATGTGAGATGTGTTGCACATATTATTAATTTAGTTATGCAGGATGGACTAAAAAAATTAATAGGGCAATTGAAAATATCAGAGAAATGGTGAAGATTGTTCGAAGCTCTCCACTACAGTTAGAGGAGTTTGAAAAGAGGGCTAAAGAATGTAATTTGGATACACGTAGAGGTTTGTCAATTGATGTCCCAACACGGTAGAACTCTACGTACATGATGCTAAGGGATGCTTGTTATTATAAAGAGGCTTTTAAAAGATTGCAGTGTCTTGATCCATACAAATATGATATGTGCCCAACAAATGATAATTGGATAGAGGTAAAAATATTTTATCAAGCTTTGAAAAACTTCTATAACATTACCGAGCTCCTTTCAGGCACATTATATCCAACTGCAAATCTCTTTTTTCAAGAATTTTGTGAAATTCAATTACAAATTTTTGAATGGTGCACAAATCCTAACGATCAACTTTTTCTCTTTATGGCATTATCAATGAAGAAGTTTGACAAATATTGGCAACAATCTAATCTCATGCTAGCAGTGGGTTCATTCTTATTTTCAAGAATCATACATCTTTGATCAGGTCTATGATATATTTTCAAAAATCATACTTCGTGGATGCTTGACAAATTACTTATTTTAAGCCTAGCCCCTTGATATGATCATTTATATATTATAAAACTTGACCTTTGTCCTATGTTTTTGTTCCTTTGTATTCTTCGGGTTGGTAATTGTTTGGGCACTTTGATCAAAACTTTCAAGGCTTCTTTCCTGCCATTCTTTGGTGAACTTGCTATATACATAACACCAATGTTGGTAAGTCCTAAGAAACATGCTACTTGTATTTCTTAGTAGTACTCAAGAAAATATGCTTGACATTTTGCTTTTCCTGTTGTATTTATGCATTTTTTTATATTAGTAAACTGTAAATTCTTATATGTCTACATTTCCGTGAAAATTCTTCTCTCAATGCTTAATGATTTTCATCTCAAATATTTTAGGTCCTGTTACACTGTTGCTTAGTTGGATTTGTTGTGAATTTCAACTTCTTTTAAGTTTCTTAAGAGAAAATTTATATAGCCATATTCTTATTGCCTATGTTTTGTTCTTGTGGTAGACAATATGGAGTTTAATGGCTTCTTTAGTATTCCTCTATTTATTAACTCTTTCACAACTATTCATCATATAATACCATCATGAGATCATAAAAATTTCTATCTTCATATCTGTATCTATATATAACAAATATGGATATGCTTGATATCCGATTCGTATCCGTATATAATAAATATGGATATGCTGGATATCCGATTCGTATCCGTATATAATAAATATGGATATGCTGGATATCCAATTCGTATCCGTATCTGTATATATAAATATGGATATACTTGATATCCGATTCGTATCCGTTTAAAATATATATGGATATGAATTTTAATATCCGTTTAGTATTCGTATACGTTAAAAAATATGGATACAAATACGGATATACTACTATCCGATCCGTATCCGTTTTCAGGCCTACCCTTATACCATGATTTCTAATGGAAACATTTATTTTCATTTAAGAGATGATGGATGATAAAAATCATTATATTTTTTGTCATATGAACTTAGAGAGCTACCAGCGTCTTACAAAAAAAAAAAAAAAAAAGATATCAATAAAATCTTAAGCTCAAATTAATTGATGCTGACTACACAATTTTTTTTTATATTATTTAATTTTAAGCCATATTTTCAGTAAGATATAAGATTTTATACTCAAAATATGATAGTAATTTTGCATCGATTATCAACTTACTGCAGTCCTTTCCATTTACTTAGATTCAGGATCAGCTATGTACAAAAACTAAAAGCTACTCGCATCTTCTGAGAAAAAACAAAGCCAGCCAATATTTCATTGAATAATGAGACCTTTGGACCAATATTTGTCCTGCTGCACTAAATTGGCCACCATGGCTGACTTTGGGATTCACTAACGTTAAGGTGCCCAAATCTTCCAGACTACCAAAAATAAATAAATGTCATATGGGACAAAAGCTATTAGATAACCTGATGACTTGTTTGAAATATTAACTCTTATCGATGGCTCCCTAGATATTATCTATTAAAATGCAGCATAATGACATTTTCTGGGGGCGGGAGAAAACATGAAAAGCTCACGCTAGCTGTACAACAATGCTGCGAACCCATCCCATTGTCGAAGTCCTAGAATCAGGCGAGTGAATAAATGGAACCAACAATCTGTTTCTTTTCGAGGGAAAAGGGAGAACCAGCCGCCATGTTTACTAAGAGCCAACCATTTGTTAGCTATGCTATGAAAACAAAGTGACTGTGACAGACTTTGAAATGTAAAGGAGAGAGTAAAAGAAATCAAACAGTCGTAGTAAGACGAGCAAAGAATTACGTGCTACTGCTTAGTTTCCTCGATTTGTTTCTAGTATGGATTCATTTGGATCCAGGCAATCCACAAGGACAAGAAGAAAGAACTTATTCATAAGCTGTTCCTGATGCTGTAGCTTAATGAGCTTCAAGAGCCACAGCACCTTGCATAACTAGAGTTGCTACCCGTTCTGTTCTTTAAGAGAGATCGTTAGGCATAGATGCATTAATTTGCTTCAAGAGAGAGAGAGAGAGAGAGAAGAAGAGGAAGAAGAAGAAATGAAAAAAGAATAAAGAAAACTGCAGATGGAAAACAACTGGCTTACGGACTGAGAGTGCAGACTTCCTGCAACGTTTCTGTTCAGTTATTCTGAAACCTTTGGAGAAAACCCCACCATCAGCAAAATTACAACAGTACAAGAAGCTTTGCTAATCAACAACCTATGTCACTTATGTTCCCTTTGAGATATCACTATTGCATCATCTCAAATTGATACAAGAAGCTTGGCATTAATATCTCAGTAATAGGAAACCATCAATTAAATAGCATGAGTAGTAATGCACTTCTATGAATGATAGATCTAATGGGAAACTTCAGTCATAGAGAGGTCATCAGCACTGATGTTGGTGGGCTAATTTAAGGCTCCAAAGTGGTAGTGCTAAATGTGGAATACGGCCATACAGTTTACAAAATGAGTCCCAAAAACTATGATCTCATATAACTGGAATGGATCTTGTTGAATAGCACCAATCATGACCTAATTGGAGACATCAACATGCCCTTGAGACACCAGCTTGAACGGTAGTACAATTTAAAGCTCAAGTCATCCAGAAAAAGAGATGATTTTCATTATCTATTTACAGACCATTAAGTTTCTGGAAAGAGTAAGCTCTTCCAGAGTTTCAGAGACATTTATTAGCCTCTCCTAGGTGAACCATGGAACAGATTCCCTTGCAACCATGATAAACGCAGGTTTTATGATTTTTTCTGATGACTAACGTTTTCCATTCTTTTATTATGAACATTTTGAACTTTTGTGGTATATGTGAAACAGACTGCTAACAAAAATAAAGTCCACAATCTGCTCGGTCT
Organism: Calamus simplicifolius; assembly: GCA_900491605.1. Lineage (NCBI taxonomy): Eukaryota > Viridiplantae > Streptophyta > Magnoliopsida > Arecales > Arecaceae > Calamus > Calamus simplicifolius. The sequence continues at coordinate 1,133,152 of UESW01003886.1, read as the reverse complement.
TCTAAGACATGCAAATTTGGGTACCTCAGTTCCTTGCCTTTCAGAACATGTTTCTAGGGTACAGTTGTAGTCTAGACAATGAGAATGGGGCTGGGAGACATCTTGCCAGCATCATGGATCCAGACACTTGCAACAAATGTGTATTGCTGAAATGCAATGAATTAAGTTGGTCCGTCTCTCAAAATTCAAGAAGCCATAAAATGAGACTATTTTGGTTTTGTGCCACCCAAAGATGTGATTTCAAATGAGGGATGACAAATTTTCAGCAGATGATTATGCAGAACAGGATAGGAGCAGGTAAACATTCACGGGGGAAGAGTGTATCTTAATTACTTCTTCCTGGTGATAAGGATTCAACCCAAAAAAGGGAAAAAAAGAACTGATGTCAGATGAACCTGTCCCTTATAAATTTGGGTTATAAAATGCTTTTTCTGAATTTTGATGCTGCAGATGCTTAAGAATTAAGCTACCATATTCAATATACATATGGGTATAATAACCTACTTTCATGTGTACAGTCTAGCTGATGTTTGTCAAACCATGGAATAGATAGCTCATTGATTTTCCTAAATGCCATCATATTATTATTATTATTATTTTCTTATTGGAATTTTCTTATAGTTTTTGTCTACCAAAACTCTTATTCTATTCATAGCAAACAACCACATCATTATGGAAGAAAGTGTTGAAAACTTTGTGGTTAGCGGTATCAGAACTTGCTGGTTTTATTGATTATGAAAAGAGGTGAGTAGGGTCAAACTGCCCTGTTTATCTGACCTTTCAATCTCTAAAGCTTGTTGCATCTTAAAGCTAAATCTGAAGCATGTTTGAAGAAGCAGGCCACCTTCCCATCACTAGAAAATTAGATTTTTGATTAAAAAACTTGGGAATTAAACCTTTGTGCTTAGCAATATGTTTATCTGCGAAGCTGTTTTTCATAACCTGCATATTAGCTTTAAAATGTTTTTAAGCTGCAAGTAACTTAGCCAATGGTGATGGTTAATGAGAAATAATTCACCTGTAGTTGGTGTGCAAACATGAAACAGCAATATCCCATTTATGAAGTGGCAAATTTCAGTTTACACAAGAAGTTTCTAAGATGGCATGGTCAAACCAAACTTCTCAGGATGTGGTGGTTCAAGAAAGTGTGATGTTAATGATAATTGTTTTCAATTTAGTACATGCAAATATACTTTTTGGGACTCATTTTGTAAACTGTTTGGCCGTATTCCACATTTAGCACTGCCACTTTGGAGCCTGAAATTAGCCCAAAGACAAGATTACAAAATGACCATCTTCATCATTGACAATTGATCTCAACAAGATTGATTTGGCCGACTAGATGCTCCAGAATACACACCATCACATAGGACCTAGAGTGTTCTTGCACCCTCCAGTCTGCTGCCAAAATTTCTAACTTTACCAGGAGGTTCCTTCAAAATTACTAACCTACATAAAATGAATACACCTATTATGTGCTTATATGCTCAGATTCACAATGAGTCAGGACACTTGGTACATCTATATCACTACACCCCACCTGATTGCGTGCCCATCTTGCAAGCTTCTGTCTCATCTGTTCCTTTAATAGACAATGCATTTCTGCTCAGGGATTCCTTCTCAACTTTATGCATTATATCCTCTTATGTGCTAAATGATTCTGTACTCTGAATCACATTTGTGAAACCATGATTCTATCACTGATGTGGCACTCCCATGCCTGCCACACAACTTCCTATTTCAAGTCCCCCTCATGCAGCACTTGAATTTTCAGATACCATAAAGTCTGCTTTTTCTAGCGCCATGGAATCAGACAAGCTTACATGACATCTTCATCAAGAACACCAACTGAAGAGGTAGGGTGAGAATGGCAATGGACCATTCAGTAAAAGACAACATAGCATGACCAGGTATATGTTCAAGGGGAAAACAAACAACTAAGCAAGTAGAAATTTCTTGTAGATGATTCTAAATCGGCCGCATTAGAGATTCCAAAAACCTTCTTACTCCTGTCTTGAGTAAATCAAAGTGAAGCTATTCAGCCTCCTCTTGTTATATCATTCTCCCTTGAGAATCAAGGCTTTCAGATGTTCCATATATGACCATCTGAAAGAAAAGAAAATCAGTTCCTGGAGTCTTAGTTTACATCCCCTTATCTTGCTAGGTAGTGTCTGTACTCCCATGTTCACAGACCTCTCTATTTGGCCTGTTCAGTCCTTGTTGCCTGTCTCATATTCAGTTTCTATCAACATGGGCAACCTTAGAAGCCACATTACAAGGAATAGGACTTTAGGTCTTTATCAACACACTTTCCTGACTTTCTCGATAAATTTTGTCCACCTCATCCTTGGCCATATGGTTGAGCTCTCCTGGGTTTAAATTTCTCCATGCTCCTCAGATATACACTGAAGATCTATGTATTTTTGCACTCCATGCATGAGATGTTAAGCATGGGAGATATAACTAAATTCATATAATCCTAGATCAAGCTAGTGTGCCCTGACCTTTGCCAAAGTTTACAAGTTCTAAGATATGAGTTTCAGCTTCAGCTCCTTGAGCTGCTAGCAAGTTGTGTTAATGTAAATGCCTATGTTTATCTTGTGAGTACACTCATGGAGGAGCAGATTGCAAAACAAAAATAATTCTAATTTTTCTTGTAAAGTGGAGGCAAGTTTTATATCCAACATTAGACTGGACATGATTTCATCCACAAATTTTGACGACCTTACTGTAGCCATAGGTCCATGTGTTGTGTTTATGAACATAATGAACGGAACTAACTTCAAACAGCTCAGGATAAGATTCATGTTAAACACTTAACAGGTCTAATTTCACCTTCGTCTTTGCCTAGGAGAAAAATGGAAAGTGAATAATAGACGGCTACTTCAGGAATAACATACCCTCCTTAAATATCTCAAACCAAAATAAAAGGAAAAAGAAATCAGCACATTCACTTTTGAATCTGTCTAGACAAGATAAACTCCATCCTATCAATACTGCAGATTTTAAAGGTACCTTATGCATAGCGCATGACATAAGCATATGGCTGATGTCAGTGGACCAAATACCAACACCAAATTAAGTCTGTTCACATCTAAATCCTAAAGGTAAACTTGGGAAAATATGTTTCTTATCGATTCATTTTATCCAAGGTTTGTCGGATGCTGGTACCATTTCAGTACTAGCCCAATTCGATTCAATACGGTACATGCCATAATGAACTTTTGATGTATCAATCAAAGGTACACCAGTTTTTTTTCCAATTTTTATACCAAAATGCATTCACATGTTTTATAAAATACCTAAATTACCTCAGTTAGTTGTTGATTTTTCTATATTTGTAGATTATATTTAGTGTTGGGCACTGGGCTATGCCTGGCACGATATGGCCCGGGCCCACTGGGCCGTACCTCTAGCCGGGCCGTGCCTAGCACGGCTCAGTAACAAACGGGCCATGTCGGGCACGGCACGGCCAAAAAAAAATTTAGGCCCGGCATGGCCAATGGCTTGCCCGGCACGGCCAAAAAAAATTCAGGCCCGGCACAGCCCGTGGCTTGCCCGGCACGGCCAAAAAAAATTCAGGCACGGCACGGCCCGTGCCTGAGCTGTGCCAGGCACTTTTTCTAGGCCTAGGGAGTGACAGCCTCACTNATGGCACCCAAACGTAGGGGATCTGTGTTTGGTGGAGCGGTGACGACCGAAAAATGAACAGTGAGGCATTCGGCGAGGCAGCCTTCACCGAGTTCTTCGTCTACTTCGTCGGCATCCACACCAAGCACTGTTCCAAGCCCCTCCTCACCTTAAATCAACACCTTAGCCGGCCAAGTGATTACAATGGGCAGAAAGGTAGATTTTAATTTCTTTGAGGAAGAAGGTTTTTGATAAACGTATAAATAATTATCATTAAACCTATTAATTAATAATTTAACATACTTATTATTATTTAATATTTTAATATTTTATATATTATTTTAGATAAAATCTTATCAACTTAAAGAGCACGATTTTAGGGATTTAATGACGTAAACGGCACTCAAATCGGAGTTAAGATGAGCCCGGAATTGATTTTTTATTTATTTATCTATTTAGCACGGATTTTAAAGCGAAGTCGGCAAACCAAGTGCCGACTTCATCGTTTTCTCAGCCGATTCCTACGTTTCCGCCGATTCTTCTCTAAATCCAATCTAATCGTTTCCTTCATTAATTAAGGAATAAATTAGATTAGAAGTTATAAAATTAGACTAATTAAATTCCTTTTGAATGAATTTGAATTTTATTGAAGATTTCTTAAGATTTTCTCACTTGATTTCATCGCTTCCGCACGGCTCTGTTTTCTTAAACGATTCTTCTCCAAATCAATTTCTAACCGTTTCCTCCACCAATTAAAGAATAGATTAGATTGAAAGTTATCAAATTGAGTGAATTAAAATCCTCTAGAAGGAATTTGAATTTTATTGACGATTTATCAAGGATTTGCTTCGTTGCTTCCGCGTCTCTTTTTCTGTTTCTTCTTCGCGTCTTCTCAGCGTCAAAGTTTCTATAAATAGCAGCCGTGGGGAGTCCAATGATCTACATCTAGCGCGCTGCAGCCGAGGGAGTTTGGGGGCGGTGTTCATCCGTGGAGTTATCTGCTCTTGAACAAGTTCAGGAAATTGGTATGCAGCTGGACATTCACCTACAGAATGGGTTGGACTCGAACAAATTATACAGACCTCATGTAATTGAGTAGATGGAGAAGATATGTTTCCAACTTGTAGAATCCGATCAAGTTTATGGGATAATTCATCTACCTTAGTATAGATATCTATAGAATGACCTATTTCATATATTCCACCTCTTTTAGGTTCTACGGGAGGGTCTCGATGAGCAACTGACATATGATGTAATGAATTCTCACTCAATGTCTCAAAAAGTTGCCAAGCTTCATATTCATTTTTTAACATAAATGTCCCACCACATGAAGCATCAACCATTTGCCTATGCTTTTCTGATAAACCATCATAAAAACACTGAACCAGTTGCCATTTGGGTATAGTATGATGTGGACATTTTCTAATCAGTTCTTTGAATCTCTCCCATGTCACATGGAACATTTCTCCATCTGTCTGGGAAAAACTTGTTATGGCTTTTCTAATTTGATTTGTTTTTCCTATAGGAAAATATTTCTTAAGAAATTCTCTCTGAAGATGATCCCAAGTTGAAATTATAACCGTGTCTAATGAATTTAACCAATACTTGGCTTTATCTTTTAGGAAAAAAGGGAATAACTTAAGCCTAAGTGCATCATCGGAGAAATTTTGACTCTTGACAGTTGAGCAAATTTCCAAGAATTCATCTAATTGTTTGTAGGGATCCTCATTTGTAAGTCCATAGAAAGATGGTAACATTTGGATTACACTTGACTTAATTTCATATTGGGCAGCCTCTACTGGAGGCACTTGAATGCAGAGAGAGTATGTATACCTTGAAGGAGTGAAATACTCTTTCAACTGTCTTGGTTGATTATTTTCGTTATTATAATCCATAATTCTAAGTCTGTTTGCTCTAATAGTTCTTTCTATCTCAGGATCTAAGGGTATAAGGTTGGGTTGCAACGATCGGCAACCAAGCATACACCCTACCAATGACTCTAAAGCAAAAGTTTTTTTTATTATATATATATATATATATATATATATATATATATATAGAAGAAAAGAGGGAAATTCTAAAGAAAATACCCTAAAAATTCCTAGAACTAAGAGGAATGAATAATTAATTAGGGTTTATAATTCTTAACAATCAGTTAGCAAAAATTAGAGACTCTATTCTAAATTTACCCTAGATCTAGACAGCTCCTAACTTCCAAGACCGCCTTGTCCTATTGAGCTCGAAGTCTTTAGAGGCTGATGTCTAATTAATTTTAGAGTTAAAAGTTTGGGTTAATGTAGAATGAATGATGTGGTTTGTGGGCTAAGGAAGGGTGATAAAATCCCTACCTTATCTTGATTAGGGGTTTGTGCCCTTAAAGTTAATTATGATAATGCTATGCAACAAACAGATGTCCAACTCTAGAAATTATCAAACAAAATTAATCTAATTATTTATTTTTTTTTTAGATTTTTGTGATTAGGTTTCTAATTTCCTAATAAATTATGAGATGTCAATCAAAGAATTTTGAGTTGTGTAGAAAATAAATCCACCTAAGTCAATCTAAGCATAGAAATAAAATAATTATTTTATTTATATATTTTATTTTTATTTTTATAAATTTTTTTATTTATTTCCTTAAATTAATTATGTTTTATGGAAGGTGTCTTAGGGTTTTCTTTCAGTTTTTTAGGTAAGTTAATTAAAAGAAAATTTGATTAGGTTAAAATTGATTTCTAACAAGAAGAAAAGTAATAATTTTTTTTATGTTAAAAAGAAAATAAGAAATTCTAACAATTAAGGTAACAAAAATAATAAATAAAAAACAAATTATTAAGAGAAAATTAATCTAAATTTTTTTACTTTATTTTTTTATTTTTTTATATTTTTTTAAATTTTTTTCAAAATAACATACTTAAGTCCCCGGCAACGGTGCCAAAAATCTGATGCGTGTCGTAGCGCAACGATTAAAACACCTTAATTTCACTATTAGAGTAGCGAGAGTAAGGGATCGATTCCACATGACTTTAGCGATTATCTTGAAATAAATTTTATAAATTTAACTAAATAGATAACGAAGTAGATAATTAGTAGTGCAAAATAATAAGATATGATTTATCTTATTAGAGCATGGCTCGTACCCGTAGATCCGGCCCGTTTTTTAAGAATAAATCAGTCTAAATTCTTTTTACTTAAATAGAATTTAATAACAATTAAATATGCATAAAACTTTATTTCAATAACATCCAGAGTGCATATTAAAATCTAAAATAAAAGAGTTTTAATTTCTGATAGCAATAAGAGAGCAACAAATTCTTCATAAATCAAATCAAAGACCAGATTAAACGAACTGAAGACAGGCTGAACCGGGTTGAAGACATGAACCGGACCATGAACAGAGCATCCACGAAATCCATGAAATCCTCTCCCTTCTCTGCATACGCCTCCCAAGCCCACGAACAGAATAGAGTCTCCAAACGGATCCTCCAACGCCCACGGATGAACAGAGCCTCTACGAGATTCCTTGGAACAGAGTCTCTCCCTCACGGCTTGGAACAGATGAGATTGTTCAAGCCATGGCACGAACTCTCCTTCAAGAACACGGACACAGAACAGAGCAGAGACTTCCGGTGGCTAGAACAGATGCAGATCCTTGGACGGGCACAGCACGAGAGCTCTCCCAAGCCTCCTTGCTACTATTTATAGAAAGAAATCCGGACGCGGCACAGACACGAAGAAGCAACGGGATTCTGTTGCCAAAATAGAGACGACGCAGAGGCAACGAGTGGTGGGAGAAAAATCCCAAGAAATCGTGAATAAAATCCAAATTCTTTCAAGATGAATGTAATTCATTCAATTTGATAACTTCCTATCCAATTTATTCCTTAATTGGTGGAGGAAAAGATTAGATTAGAATCAAAGAAGAATCGTGCGGAAACAGGTGAAGAAGTCGGCACTGGGTTTGCCGACTTCACTTTAAAATCCATGCTAAAACAGATAAATCAATGTAAATCAATTCCGGGCTCATCTTAAATCCGATTGGGTGCCGTTTGCGTCATTAAATTCCTAAAATCAAGCTCTTTAAGTTGATAAGGTTTTTCCTAAAATATATAAAATTAAAATATTAAATAATAGGTAAGTTAAATTATTAATTAATAGGTTTAGTGATAATTATTTATGCGTTTATCAAGGATGCATATCTTATCAACCAAAAGTTTGGGGTGAAGCATGAGGTGTGATGTTAGATACTGTCCCATCTTACTTCTAGATAGTTTCCTTTGAGATTTCAGGCATTATGTTTTTGAATCTTATGAACATAGCTTGGTAACACTTGATGATTTGTATTGTTGAATGGTATAATAAGATTTTAGCTTCCATAGTATTATTCGCTATAATTGTATGAGTTGAGATTGAGTAGGATTCCCATGCTTTTAATGATCACTTAGGATCATGTCAAAGGTGGCCCTACGTGTGATGAAGATGTTATTATAAAATGGAAAAGAAATATGTTATATGCTTATAACTCAAGTTGCTATCAATTAATTTCTACTTAAGTTTTTAGGTCACGTGATTTTGATTTGCTAACAGAGTTGATCAATTAATGAAGTTAATTAGATCAGCAAGTAGACTTGTGACGTTATAAACTCATACAGTTCGGCTACTAGAGAGTTGATCAAAATCAATTAGGATCATCGAAAGCCTAGCTGGAGTGTAGAACACACCTAAGGTAGCCAGCCATAACTATCTTCCGAGATCCCCTATTTAGCCTCTCAATTCTGTTATGGAGATGGTTGGTTAGAACAATGGGATCTTAGTAGAAGTCAAAAAAATAAGCGGGATGGAATGCTGAAATCCCCAATTCTCGCTGGCTGAACGAAGTCCCAGACTTCGGAACTTGGGACGAAGAAGAGGTTAGCATCATCATTGCCACTGTTTGGTTGACGTTGGGAAGAGAAGGTCGACATCGGATAGAACAGTGGTGAAGAGTTTTTAGGAGGAGATCAGCCACCGCTGATCTTGGATAGGGTTAGGTGATTGGGAGTATTACGAATAAGATGTTTGAGATGATGCTATGAAAATATTTCCATGCTCATCGAGGATTCAAGGGAAGCTCAAAGAGAATGCTTCTTATGCTCATCAATTATTGTGAAAAATTCTTTGATCGGCATAACACGTTGTTAGAAGTCAATCATGTCTTGCACATTTTCATGAATTAAATTGATTGAATTCATAAGTCAATTTGAAACATGGTTCAAATTGGCAACTAGGATTAGCTCGATTTGACCTAATTTATTAATTGATTTCTAATCGAAATAAATCGATATGAATCTATATCTACTGCTGGCTAGATGTGGAACCCAAAGGGTTACACATGCTAAAGAATTGGTCAAAAAAGTCAATTATATTTTTATTAGGGTGATAGAATCCTAATTGGTTAGCTAATTAACAAACTAGCATACGTTGGTTAGCCTAACTACTAGCCTAATTGATTTAGGTTTTAATGCTTGCTATTTAGGCTAACTAATTTGAGTAGAACTTAAATTAGGTTGAGCCTTAAGTGGGGCAACTATATTGATATTTATCTTAATTTTATAGTCCTTATCCATACCTAGAACTAAGAGTCCCCTAGAGGGCTTGGGACTCTTGGCGCCATATTAGCATGCGCACAATTTAAGGGGCGCAATCCAGTCAGCCCAAAGCCCACGTGTGAACTAGTTTGGCCTATTTAAGTTGAACCAAGTTGAAGGGTTGGGTTGAATTAATTATATTAAGCTCAACCCATTTATATTTGATCAACCATAACCCATAGTTTAACCTATTGGATCTTAACCCATTCAGGTTGAACTTGATAACATTGGATGGGCTAGAATATTGGTTTTGGTCCAATAGTCTAAACCCAAGACCAGTAGTCGGATTTAGGAAAAGTCTTTGTGCATCGAATGCAGTGTAGATCGAGCATACCATGCCCGATAATTGATGCACAGTGCATGCATGTGCATATGCCAAAGTTAGAAATGTCTTTCTGCCTTTGATATGTGCATGCGCACATACCATGCGCCAATCATTAGGTACGATGTAGCAAAACTTTTCCTTGGATATAAACCAAAGAAATTGTTGGAATGGGCTTGAGTTTTGAAGCAGTTGCTGGACTATTGCGTAAGAACCAAATCCTAGCTAATTAGTGGACCAACTTCAGAATTTTGAATCATTTGTTTAACTAGAATGCAGTTTTGATATAGTTCATATGGGATTATGCTGAAATAAAATAGGTTTAAGTAGATTTATAATGAGTTAATCTAATTAAACTCTAGTTAAGGCTACTAGTGAATCAGTGATCTAATTACTTCTCTAATAATCTAAGTAAGCTGAGGTAAATCCAATATAGCTTAATTTGTTCGTTGGAAAGATTGCTTAGATGGTGGCCAGCACCATTAAATAATGAATTGAGTATAATTAAAGATGGCATAAGGTTGACAATTAGGGGAATAGAAGGGTAATTTAGTAATTAGTTAAATAGTAATTCTTGTAGTGAGTTAATTAATTAAATAGCAAAATAACCTAATTAAGTCTCATAGTAAGGGTATAATGGTAATTTCAAGGTTATAGGCTAGTTAAAAAGGCATAAAGATAAATTTTTTAATTATAAATTTTAGTGAATTAATTATTTATATTTAATTATAGGTGATTAATGATTAATTTGATTGATTGAAGATCAACAATTGAGGTAGGAATTCTACACCTATCATTATGCAATATATTTTATCTTGTATGCCTACATACATCATAAATTTATTATTGGTTTTCTTAGTATAATTTAATTGTGCATGATGGTTAATGTGTCGAGCTGATATATATATATATATATATATATATATATGTATGTTGTTGTAGAATTTTATTGTGTTATGGTATAGCTATGACTTTGTTTGGATATAAGTTATTATGATGTTGGCATGTGAATTAGTTATTGGGATGTGGCAATGGTGGCATTGGGAAAGGATAGTATACCTAAGAGGTCAATGTAGAACCAATATAGTCTGTGCATATGACATGAGTAGGTTTGAGACATCGAGTATTGATATTATTGGTACATGGTACTAGTTTTGATAAAATTGGAGTGATTCTTTATTAGCCTAGACTAACGGTACTGAAAAAAGGTTAAGGGTCGGAGAGGTTGGTGTAGAACTGATCATGATCTATGGCTACAACGTGGTTGAGTTTAAAACACTTGGTGCTAGTATGAGAATCAACCTATGCATACATATATTGTTAGGTTAGGTTGTTAGACTTGAATATAGCTGATGATTATGATATGGATATATGATTATATCGGTATTTGGTGATGTCGGTATTTACATGGGTTATGTTGGTGTTTGATTATAGTTGGTTTTATGGTTTTGTAGCTAATTTTGTGGATATGTTATATTACTTTTTATAAAAAAATTATTTTGATATACATTTCATTTTAAATTTTTTGGTATATTTATAATGATATATGTAAAATTGCTATTGAGCTTTTTAGCTCATTGACCCCTCCCCTTGCCCCCCACACCCTTACAATATTTAAAAGGGAGCTTCTATTTACACCACAAAAATTACTTTCCACACCTCCTAATTTTTTTTAAAAAAATTAAATCCCTAAACTACCCTTAAATCCCTTTCCCACCTTTTTTTATTTTTTTTCTCTCCACACCCCTCTCCCTCATCCCACTCGGCCGACACCCTCCTCTCCTCTTTCCTTCTCTTTTCTCGGCTGGCAACGATAAGCGGCAGCAGTGTGGCACCGGTGGCGGCGGCTGCAATAACGGTGGTGGCAATGAGCGGGTGTGGTGGCCCTCATCGATCAGACGTCTCACTCCAGACCCCCTTGGCCCTTGGCTCTCCCCTGCTCCCTTTCCTGGCCCTGGTCGCTTCGGCCCCCTCCTTTTCCCTTTGTTCGGCCAAACGTGGCCGAACAGAGGCCCTCTATTCACCTAGCCTCTGTTCGGCCCTAATAGGTTGAACAGAAGGCCTTTCTTCGACCCATCAGAGCCGAACGAAGGGATGGGGAGAGGGGTTTGTTAAGATGGGGTGTAGAGAAGAAAGAATGAAGGGCATAATGGTTATTACACAATTTTTTTTTAAGTGCGGGTGTGGAGAGTAATTTTTGCGGTGTAAATAGAAGCTCCCTATTTCAAAGGATGATGATGATACTTAATTGTTGGATCCAGATTTAGGTATGAGCATTAGGAGTGAGACTTATATTTTGTTTTCTATATGATATGTTGACTTCATATTGATTTTGATGATCACAAATAATTAAGTATGATACTAATAATTTTGTGGTTAAGTTAAACAAATTTCAGGTGAATCATCAAGATGATGTTACTCCGAATTGGATTACTCTACATATCAAAAGAAAGGTATTACAAAGGTAAAATGAAGGTAATGTGATTGTATTTTTGCAAGTCCAAATGTTTTTGAAAAGGGCAAATGAATTTTTCAAATGGACTTTTGCTTCAAAAGTATCACAAAATATTTGTTTTATAAATGACTAAAACTATCTTTGCATGAACTATTGTATTGTTCCTTATAGCATGAAAAACATTTTCAAATGAGCTAATGGATTTGTATTCCAAATGTTTTTCCTCAAGCTCAAATGTTTTATTATGGTCCTTCAATGTTTGATCATTCATTTCTCAAATGACTAAATCTATATTTGATAATTTATCATATAAAAATTATTTCTCAAAACATTGCAAGGCAATCCTTACTAAATCTATATTTGATAATTTATCATATAAAAATTGTTTCTCAAAGCATTGCATGGCAATCCTTAATCCCACTAAATGCAGACAATGGCACTTCTGTAAATCTCACTAAAGGCTGTTAGTGGCATTTCTAAAAATCTCACTGAAGGCTGTCAGTGGCATTCCTGTAAATCCCATTGAAAGCTATCGGTGGCATTTCTGTAAATTTCAAAACGTGTTGATTTGTGAAACAATCAACTGGTTAGCTAGCTTAGCCTCCTTCTTAGCTAGCTGAGTTTCCTTTCTAGTTAGCTACTTTACTCTTACCTTGTTAGCTAACTGGTTAGCTAGCTTTCCTCCCTTCTTAGCTAGCTGATGTCTTCTTTAGCTAACTACTTTTTCCTGTAACAGTGTTGGCCGAACCATGCTTGGATTTAGCTAACTGGGGAGCTAGCTGGTTGTCTCTCTTAGCTAGCTAGAATACTATGTTAGTTAACTACTTTGCCTTGGGAGCTAACTACTTTTCATTGTTAGCTAACTATTTTCATAGATTCCACCAAGCCGTGAGCATAAAAATTTCAGTTAGCTTGGGAGCTAACTACTTTATTATGGCTCCTCTCTCATGAACATTGGGTTGCTTGCTTAGTTAGCTAGAGCTAACTACTTGTTGGATTATTAGCTATAGAGCTAACTAATGTTTCTTGAAATGAACTCCTGGACGTGTGGCTCCTTGGTTAGCTAGAGAGCTAACTACTTCTTGCTTGGTTAGCTAGAGAGCTAACTACTTTTTGGCCTAGTTAGCTAAAGAGCTAACTATTGTTCCTTGGAAAGGACTCCGGGCCGCATGACTTTGTGCCTTAGCTAAAGAGCTAACTAGCTTTTGCCATAGTTAGCTAGAGAGCTAACTACCTTCTCATGGGATGAATATCGAGCCGTGGACTTTTTGTCTTAGCTAGCTAGAGAGCTAGCTAGTGTTTCTTGAATGATCTCCTGGCCGTGTGACTCCATTGATTAGCTAGCTAAGGAGTTAGCTAGCTTATGGTATCTGTTCCTCTCTATGGCCGTGCGTCTTCAACGAGCAGCTAACTGGAATTATTTCAGCCAACTACCTCTTCTCTTTGCAAGCTTTGGACAATCTCTCTCACTCACTCTCTCTTCTTTTATTGATTTCTATTTTCAGCTATACTAACTTTTGATCTCTTGGATTATAGGCAGAGATCTTCCTTCCTCAAATGGATTCAATGCATTCAATGCTCAAGGGAAACATTTTACAATGGTTATATTTTCTTCCCGTTTTACTTTTCATTTATTCCTATTGAGTCTAACATATTTTTGATGTTGGAATGCTTTAAATAGTTGCTATTAGATGAAGAAAATGGGGATTGAAAAGAGATTTGAAAAGAGGATAAAATAGAGGAGAAAATCATGTGAAAATCTTGTTGAAAATCTTTGTGAGAAGTTTGTGTTGAGCTTTCATTTGTGAATCATTTCAAGAGTTATTGGAGTGTTGATTCAAGTGGTTGATAACATTTAAAGAAGAGATCTGTGCATTCAAGAGCTTACAAAGAGGAGTTTCAAATTTATTGAAGGCATCATCCAAAGCTCCAACAACCAAAGAAGGCTTCATTCATTCCTCAAAGCTTCATCCCAAAGAAGAAGTCAAAAGCTCCAAATTGTAAGTGATCTTTCATTTTTTTATTTGCTCATTTTAGGTGCTTCTTATACTTAAACCTTGATATTTTTGTTGTAAGGCTTCCTTGTACCATAAACAAGAGGACTAGCGGGTAAGGCTAGGGGTTAGCTTCCTTGTGCCATGAAACAAGGGACTAGCCGGAGAAGTTTGGCTGCCTTGTGCCGTATAAATAAGAGGGCTAGCCGGGGAAGGCTAGAGGTTGTAATTATGATACGATTGGAGTGAAATTCCCAAAGGATTTTTGGAAAGTGGATGTAGGTACTGGGTTTGGCACCGAACCACTATAAACCTTCTTGTGTTTGTGATTGCTTGCATAATTTCTATGATATTATTGTGTTCACATCACTACACCGCTACCGATTAAATTTTGATTAGTGATAAGCACATATTTGCGCAATTATTTTTAAAATGCATAATTCATCTCCCCTCTTGGGTTGCTATATCTGAGCAACAAGTGGTATCAGAGCAGCATGCTCCTGATTTCTATTGCTTTAATTAGCTTGGAGCCAAAGATCATTAGCAATCCAAATGCGTTCAGTTTTGACTGAGGGACAGTCAACTAATAGACCACCTCTATTTGATGGCACAAATTACACTTATTGGAAAGCACGTATGAAAATTTTTATTCAAGCACTTGATTATGATTTATGGAGTATCATAGTCAATGGACCTCACACACCCACTATTAAATCTGATGGTATTGATATTTCTAAACCGAAAACGGAATGGGATGTGCATGATAAGAAGATGGCTCAGCTGAATGCCAAAGCCATGAATGTATTATATTATTCTTTAGATGCCAATGAATTTAATCATATTTCTACATGCATATCTGCTAAGAAAATTTGGAATAGACTTGAAGTTACCCATGAGGGTACCAATTAAGTTAAAGAATCTAGAATAAATATGCTTGTACATGAATATGAACTGTTTAAAATAGAATCATATGAAAGCATTGGTAATATGTTTACAAGATTCACTAACATTATTAATGGGCTGAAAAGCCTTGAAAAATCTTATACTAATGATGATCTTGTTAGAAAAGTTTTGAGATCCTTGACTAGGTCTTGGGAGGCCAAAGTTATTGCAATTCAAGAAGCCAAGGACCTCAACACACTATCTCTTGAAGAATTAGTTGGTTCATTGATGACTCATGAGCTTCAGCAGCAACAACATTTTGATGAAGAACAATCCAAAAACAAGAGGATGTTGGGACTAAAGAGTGTAGTCCTAAATGATGAGAATGAGAGCACCTCAAGTGAAAGTGATGAGAAAAATGATCTAGATCTCATTACAAGGAAATTTTAGAAATTCATGAGAAAGAAATTTGAAGGAAGAAAGAGAGCTTTAATGAAAGGAGAGCCAAGCAATGAAAAAGAATATGAAGTAATTTGTTATGAATGCAACAAACCGGGACACTACAAGCCAGATTGTCCATATCTAAAGAAAGGTCTCAAGAAATTTAAAAAGAATGTTATGATAACTACATGGAGCGATAGTGATGCATCAAGCTCCGAAGAAGAAGAGAAGAATGAAGAAGAAAATCTTTGTTTCATGGCAAACAATGAAGAGGTAAATCCCAACTTGTTAGATGATTTTACATTTGATGAATTGCATGATGCATTTATTGAATTAATCGATGATTTTGCAAATCTCAGTTCAAAAAATAAAGATTTGAAAAATCAAGTTCAAAATCTTACTTTAGAAAAGGATAAACTATTAGAAGAAAATGAAGTTTTATTACAAGAAAACATGAATTGAAAAATGAAGTAGATAGATTGAAACCTATTGTAGATAAGTTTACTTTGAGCTCTACTAAACTTAACATGATTCTTGAAAATCAAAGAGCTATTTTTAACAAAGCTGGCCTAGGATACAATCCTTTAAAAAGACAAAAGTTTTTGAAAAATATTGATGTGCATGTGAATGATTCTACTAAGTTACATGTTTCAAATGTGGTAAACCTGGACACAAAGCATATATATGTCATGCACACAATGTTAAAAGGATGTGGGTTCCAAAAGGAACTATTTTAGCTAACCCTAAAGGACCCAAGAAAGCTTGAGTACCTAGAAGCAAGACTTGATATTATGGATGCAGGTGTGTCTTGCAACCCATGGAGCAAAAAGAAAATGATACTTGGATAGCGGGTGCTTAAGACACTTGATGGGTGATGAATCTGAATTCATCACTTTGAATGCAATTGATGGAGGAGTGGTTACCTTTGAAAATAATGGCCAAGGTAAAATTGTTGGCATTGATAAAATTGATATCACTCCCTCTACTTTTGATTGATAATATCTTGCTTTTAAATGGATTAAATCATAACTTGTTTAGCATTAGTCAATTTTATGAAAAAGGTTTTAAAATTATTTGTTGAATCATCTCTTTGCATAGTTACAAATCCTGTTGATGATTGCTTGAAAGCCATTGATCATAGGCATAGTAATGTTTATATTATTAATGACCAGATTATTGAATGTCTAGTTGTCATGAATGTTAAAATTGATAAATCTAGTTATGGCATCATAAACTTGCTTATGTCAGCATGGATTTGCTTTCTAAATTATTCAAAAATGATTTGATTAAAGGTTTGCCAAAATTGAGTTTCGAAAAAGATAAGATTTATGATACATGCAAATTTTTGAAAAATTAATTAGAATTTCTTTTAAGTCTAAAAATATGATTTCAACTTCTAGACTTTTAGAACTTTTGCATGTGGATTCATGATTATTGATAATTTTCTCGATTTATATAAGTTTTATTCTTAGTTAGCAAAAATGAAGCATCTTCAATTTTTCTAAAAACTCTTAGAAGAATTTCAAATGAAAAAGGTTTTCCTATTTTATCCATTAGAAGTGATTATAGAAAGGAATTTGAAAATTGACACTTTGAAAAATCTTGTAATAACATAGGACCTTATGTTCATATTATGTTTGATGAATCTAATGATCTTCCATTAAGGAAGAGAAAGGTTTTAATTGATACATTGAAGATCAAGTCAAAGAAGCTCATCTTGGACTCAACGATACAAGCGATACATGAAAAGAAATTCAACATGATGACCCCAAGGTAATGCTGAATTTGAAAGAGAATGAAGGTATGTCCATAATTACCTAAAGAGCTAATATTAAGTGATCTATCTCATGATATTAGGAGTAGATCATAGTTTAGAGATGCATGTAATAATTTAGCTTTATAGAGCCTAAATGCCATGCATGATAAATTAAATGAGAATTTAGAAACAAATTGGATGAGCATGATAATTTCATTAGAAATAAAGCAAGATTGTTAGCTATAGAATATAATCAAGAGAAAGATATTGATTTTGATGAAACATAGTTCCTGATTAATAGATTAAAAGATTATTAGATTACTTCTTGCATTTGCTTGCTTTATGAATGTTAAATTATATTGAATGGATGTTAAGAGCACTTTCCTTAATGAATATATTGTTGAACAAGTATTTGTTGATCAACCATCCGATTTCAAAAATCTTGTGTCTCCAAACCATGTATTCAATGGAACAAAGCTTTATATGGTTTAAGACAAGTACCCGGGCATGGTTTGATAGGATTATTAAGTTTTTAATTAGAATAAATTTATTAGTGAAAATGTTGATGCAACATTATGAATTAAGAGATAGAATGATGATATATTGATAGTACAAATTCATGTAGATGGCATTATATTCGGTGCTACTAATAATTTCTTGTTCCAAAACTTTGCTAAGTTCATGCAGGGAGAGTTCGAGATGAGCATAATGGGAAAAATTAATTATTTTATCGAACTTCAAATCAAGTAATCAAAGAAGAGGATCTTCATAAGCCAATCCATGTACATCAAGAAAATTTTGAAGAAGTTTGGCATGAAGAAATCTAAATGTATCAGTACATTTGTCGGGTAATATGGGTCGCAGGCCCATGATCGGCAACTAGTGGTATCGGTTTGATCTGTTTACTCCTTGCTTGATATGATTTTATTCTAAGACTTGGATTATTAAATGCCTACTTTCTTAGTGGTATCATTTCTTGATCATATCTTATAATAAATTGCCTATGCATGAAATGAAAAGGACTTGATAGAGGTGATGCACATTTTGTTGTAATATCTTATTTGCATATCACCTATGTAAGAAATCTTATATTATCATATGAAATGTGAAAATGAAATGTGATGATTATTATAGAATGCCTATGTATTTTTCATATATACATTGAGATTAGCATGATACATTTATAAAATGTTTGGATTATATGACATTGGTATCATTTCTTGCATAAAACTTTTATTGCATATAGACCAAACTTGAAATAAGGGGGAGAAGAATGTAAGCATATTTGAACTCAAATATTTGATGTGGTATCTGTTAATATTGTAGCTCAACATGTTTTTAAATTAGTAAGGGGAAGAAGAAACTTACTTGAATATTTGGATACTTTGATGCATTACGCACTATGATGTATTAAATATTAAATATCTTATTGTTATAAGTGCTTTGATGTATGAAAATTGTATCAACTCTTCTATGTGGCAATGATTTGAATGCATTTTCTTTTGATATCAAACTATAAAACTGCTACCTTGGTCCAATATGAAAAAGTAATATTTTGATCCTACATTCAAAGCTTTTAAATTGGTATCAATTGAGTTATGAAAAATGATTGTTATTAAATAATTAATATTTTTGTATCTTATTGTTACTATTGAAGATTAGAATTTTTCTTTATAATATAAACTTTGTTGTGAACTTTAATATATTTGGACCTTGACGTATTTTGAACCTTGATATATTTTTTTTTTGATTTGAGATTATGAACCTTGATGAACTTTAATGTATCTTTATTGTATGATTGAAATTATATCTTGTATGATCAAGCCATGAACTTAATAGTTTGTATTATGTACTTATGCTTTTTAATGCATTATGAATGCTTAATGTCTTTTTCTTGATGAATGCTTAATTGTGCACATTCTTTCATCTCTTTTTGATTAATGACAAAAAGGGGGAGAGAATAGCATACACTTCATTTACATTTATGGGAGATTAGCATACATTATATTCATGGGACATTCATAGGAGAGAATAGCATGTAAAGAGAAAAGTATATACATTAAAGGGAAGAGAATTTTATATATTTCCTTTTGTATGCTTAATTTTTATCATCATCAAAAAGGGGGAGATTGTTGAGTTAAACAAATTTCAGGTGAATCATCAAGATGATGTTACTCCGAATTGGATTACTCTACATATCAAAGGGAAGGTATTACAAAGGTAAAATGAAGGTAATGTGATTGTGTTTTTGCAAGTCCAAATGTTTTGAAAAGGGCAAATAAATTTTTCAAATGGACTTTTGCTTCAAAAGTATCACAAAATATTTGTTTTATAAATGACAAACTATCTTTGCATGAACTATTGTATTGTTCCTTATAGCATGAAAAACATTTTCAAATGAGCTAATGGATTTGTATTCCAAATGTTTTTCCTCAAGCCAAATGTTTTATTATGGTTCTTCAATGTTTGATCATTCATTTCTCAAATGACTAAATCTATATTTGATAATTTATTATATAAAAATTGTTTCTCAAAGCATTGCATGGCAATCCTTAATCCCACTAAATGCAGACAATGGCACTTCTGAAAATCTCACTGAAGGCTGTCAGTGGCATTTCCTGTAATGGCATTCCATTGAAAGCTGTCGATGGCATTTCTGTAAATTTTAAAACAGTGTGGATTTGTGAAACAGTCAACTGGTTAGCTAGCTTGGCCTCCTTCTTAGCTAGCTGAGTTCCCTCTCTAGTTAACTACTTTACTCTTACCTTGTTAGCTAACTGGTTAGCTAGCTTTCCTCCCTTCTTAGCTAGCTGGATGTCTTCTTTAGCTAACTACTTTTTCCTATAATAGTGTTGGCCGAACCATGCTTGGATTTAGCTAACTGGGGAGCTAGCTGGTTATCTCTCTTAGCTAGCTTGAATACTCTGTTAGTTAACTACTTTGCCTTGGGAGTTAACTACTTTTTATTGTTAGCTAACTATTTTTCACAGGTTCCACCAAGCCGTGAGCATAAAAATTTTAGTTAGCTTGGGAGCTAACTACTTTATTATGGCTCCTCTCTCATGAACATTGGGTTGCTTGCTTAGTTAGCTAGAGAGCTAACTACTTTTTGGATTAGTTAGCTAGAGAGCTAACTAATGTTTCTTGAAATGAACTCCTGGATGTGTGGCTCCTTGGTTAGTAAGCTAGAGAGCTAACTACTTTTGCTTGGTTAGCTAGAGAGCTAACTACTTTTTAGCATAGTTAGCTAGAGACTAACTATTGTTCCTTGGAAAGGACTCCAGGCCGTATGACTTTGTGCCTTAGTTAGCTAAAGAGCTAACTAGCTTTTGCCATAGTTAGCTAGAGAGCTAACTACCTTCTCATGGGATGAATATCAAGCCGTGGACTTTTTGCCTTAGCTAGCTAGAGAGCTAGCTAGTGTTTCTTGAATGATCTCCTGGCCATGTGACTCCATTGATTAGCTAGCTAAGGAGTTAGCTAGCTTATGGTATCCTTTTCCTCTCTATGGCCGTGCGTCTTCAACGAGCAACTAACTGGAATTATTTCCAGCCAGCTACCTCTTCTCTTTGCAAGCTTTGGACAAGCTCTCTCACTCTCTCTCTCTTCTTTTATTGATTTCTATTTTCAGCTATACTAACTTTTGATCTCTTGGATTATGGCAGAGATCTTCCTTCCTCAAATGGATTCAATGCTCAAGGAAACATTTTACAATGCTTATATTTTCTTCCCGTTTTACTTTCCATTATTCCTATTGAGTCTAACAGGATATTTTTTATGTTGGAATGCTTTAAATAGCTACTATTATAAGAAGAAAATGGGGATTGAAAAGAGATTTGAAAAGAGGATAAAATAGAGGAGAAAATCATGTGAAAATCTTTGTGAGAAGTTTGTGTTGAGCTTTCATTTGTGAATCATTTCAAGAGTTATTGGAGTGTTGATTCAAGTGGTTATAACATTTAAAGAAGAGATCCGGTGCATTCAAAAGCTTATAAAGAGGAGTTTCAAATTTATTGAAGGCATCATCTAAAGCTCCAACAACCATAAGAAGGCTTCGTTCATTCCTCAAAGCTTCATCCCAAAGAAAAGTCAAAAGCTACAAATTTATAAAGTGATCTTTCATTGTTTTATTTGCTCATTTTAGGAGCTTCTTATACTTAAACCTTGATATTTTTGTTGTAAGGCTTCCTTGTGCCATAAACAAGAGGACTAGCTGGGTAAGGCTAGGGGTTGGCTTCCTTGTGCCGTGAAACAAGAGGACTAGCCGGGGAAGGCTAGGGGTTTGGCTGCCTTGTGCCGTATAAATAAGAGGGCTAGCCGGAAAGGCTAGAGGTTGTAATCGTTGTGATACGATTGGAGTGAAATTTCGAAAGGATTTTGGGGGAGTGGATGTAGGTGCTGGGTTTGGCACCGAACCACTATAAACCTTCTTGTGTTTGTGATTGCTTGCATAATTTTTGTGATATTATTGTGTTCACATCACTACACCGCTGCCGATTAAATTTTGATTAGTGATAAGCACATATCTGCGCAATTATTTTTAAAATACCCAATTCACCCTCCTTCTTGGGTTGCTACATCTGGGCAACATGATATGATGTTGATTTAGCTACATTGAGGATGACTCTTAAGCACTCAGTTATTGCAATTGTGATAACATTTTGAGATATATGAAATATAGCATAAGCTACTACTAATGTTATCATGATTGTTGTTACCTTGTACATGTTGAATTTTAGTAAGCCTTGCTTAGTCTTAGAATTTGTTTTAAGAATATTTGGTTATATCGTAATTATTTCTGAATTTGCTTTCGGATTGAATATTGCTATATAAGTGGAACTAAAGATACATTTTTTCCAACTATTAATTTTTTTATTGGCAGTGCCAAGTAAAATATAATCTTGAAGACTCGGCTACAACCGAGTAACGGTCTCCGTACCTTGGCAGCGCCAAGTAAAATATAATATTGAAGGCTCGGCTACAACCGAGTAATGGTCTCCGTACCTTGGCAGCGCCAAGTGAAATATAATCTTGAAGGCTCGGCTACAACCAAATAACGGTCTCTGAACCTTGGCAGCGCCAAGTAAAATATAATCTTGAAGGCTCGCTACAACCGAGTAACGGTCTCCGAACCTTGGCAGCGCTAAGTAAAATATAATCTTGAAGGCTCGGCTACAACCGAGTAACGGTCTCCGAACCTTGGCAGTGCCAAGTAAAATATAATCTTGAAGGCTCGGCTACAACTAAGTAACGGTCTTGAACCTTGGTAGCGCCAAGTTAAATATAATCTTGAAGGCTCAGCTACAACCGAGTAACGGTCTCCATACCTTGGCAGCGCAAAGTAGAATATAATCTTGAAGGCTCGGCTACAATCGAGTAACGGTCTCTGTACCTTGGCAACGCCAAGTAAAATATAATCTTGAAGGCTCGGCTACAACCGAGTAACGGTCTCCGAACCTTGGCAGCGCCAAGTAAAATATAATCTTGAAGGCTCGGCTACAACCGAGTAACGGTCTCCATACCTTGGCAGTGCCAAGTAAAATATAATCTTTATAATCCTCGGCTAGGCCGAGCGATCTCCGTACCTTGGCAGCGCCAAGTAAAATATAATGTTGAAGGCTCGGCAACACCGAGTAGTTTATTATTTGGAAGCCTCGGTTACAACCGAGTAGCATCTTGGGAAGGCTCAGCAAGATTGAGTAATTTATTATTTGAAGGCTCGGCAACACCGAGTAATTTATTATTTGGAAGCCTCGGTTATAGCCGAGTAGCATCTTGGGAAGGCTCGGCAACAACCGATCGAGTAATATATTTCTAAAGGCTCGGCAACAACCGAGTAATAAATTTCCAGAACCTCGGCCAAATACCGAGTGATATATTTTGAAGGCTCGGCAATAACCGAGTAATAAATTCATCCATAAAACTACAATGAGAAGCAGGTCATATAAATCCTCGGCCGGGCCGAGCAATCTCCGTACCTTGGCAGCGCCAAGTAAATCTTTATAATCCTCGGCTGGGCCAAGCGATCTCCGTACCTTGGCAGCACCAAGTAAAATATAATGTTGAAGGCTCGGTAACACCGAGTAATTTATTATTTGAAGGCTCGGCAACACCGAGTAATTTATTATTTGGAAGCCTCGGTTACAACCGAGTAGCATCTTGGGAAGGCTCGGCAACACCGAGTAATTTATTATTTGAAGGGTCGGCAACACTGAGTAATTTATTATTGGGAAGCCTCGGTTACAACTGAGTAACATCTTGGGAAGGCTCGACAACGCCGAGTAATTTATTATTTGAAGGCTCGGCAACACCGAGTAATTTATTATTTTGAAGCCTAGGCTACAACCGAGTAACATCTTGGGAAGGCTTGGCAGCACCGAGTGATTTATTATTGGAAGCCCCAGCTAGAGCCGAAGTACGTATAAAAAGCCTTGGCCAGAGCCGGAGTGCATCTCTTATTGTCAAAAGCCCCGGCCAGCACCGAAGTGCATATCAAAAGCCTCAGCCAGAGCCGGAGTGCATCTCTTACTATCAAAAGCCTCGGCCAATCCGAGTGATACAGCACTAAAGCTTCGTCCCAGCCGGATAATTTCTCGGACACTCTAGCGCAACTAAAGCGCCTTATTTTACTTCAGCAACAGGGCCGCCTAGGCCTTTCTCTAACCTACACAGAGATAAACACTTCCTCTATAGAGGATCGAATGACATGTCCCCCAAATAAGATTGCTCCAGAATTCTACTTCCTATATTCGAACTTACACTTCGGACTAGGGAGTGGGGGGTATGTGTTGAGGGATAAAATCGTTATTGCATTGTTGACCGCTCACATTGGCGATGGGGTCACGCCCAATCCAAATGCCCTACTTGCCAACTAGCTAGTTGGCGCGATATTCTAGCAACAAGCGTCTCCTCATAATGAAGAAAGAGAACAAGAGGGAAAAAGGGCCACGTTCTGTGTGTGGGTTCTCCAAAGGGCCACCTCATTAATATCCGGTAGTCAAGTCAATAGGCTGGAGCATTTAATGGTGCAGAAATGGTCATAATGACTTGGCCAGCATTTAATGGAATAAAAAGAAAGGAGAAAATATACTTCGGCCAGCATAGCTCGGCCAGCCTCAGCCTCAGCTAGCTTCAGCATACTTCGGCTAACAAAGCTCGGCCATCATAGCTCGGCCAGCCTCAGCCTCAGCCAGCTTCAGCATAGCTCGGCCAACATAGCTCGGCCATCATAGCTCGGCCAGCCTCAACCTCAGCCAGCTTCAGCATAGCTCGGCCATCATAGCACGGCCAGCCTCAGCCTCAGCCAGCTTCAACATAGCTCGGCCAACATAGCTCGGCCATCATAGCTCGGCCAGCCTCAGCCTCAGCCAGCTTCAGCATAGCTCGGCCATCATAGCTCAGCCAGCCTCAGCTTCAGCCAGCTTCAGCATAGCTCGGCCAACATAGCTCGGCCATCATAGCTCGGCCAGCCTCAGCCTCAGCCAGCTTCAGCATAGCTCGGTCAACATAGCTCGGCCAACATAGCTCGGCCAGCCTCAGCCTCGGCCAGATTCAGCTTAGTTCGGCCAACATGCCTCGGCCAATATACCTCGGCACTTTAGCTCGGTTTCCACAGCTGCGCTATGTCCTTCGCACCAATGCAATTATGGCCTCATAAAGGCCATGTGCATCCATATGCTTTAAGGCATTTAATGCCTTATTTCCTTCCGTCATTAAGGCATTTATGGCTGCCATGTTGGCCCCCCTTTGCAACTTTTGCGTGGGAAGGATGGCCTCATGAAGCCAAGACAAGGAGTTCTTGACTCCATGCTTCACAGAAGTCCAACTCGGCCGACCACATTATACTTTGGTAGATTCAGCCATCCTTATGCCTCGGCAACCCGAGCTATTCTTATGCTTCTACCATCAAGGCCAGACCATTCCTCGGCCATCCGATCCGAGCTACTTCAGACCTCTGCAGAATCTGGCGCGGGAGAGTTCAAATTCACTGTAACAAAATAAGATTCCAAACAAGGAATCATGCCAAGACATGGCCTAGGACCTACAATAGTGGCCTAGGGACCACGCAGCCACTGAGTCTCGAGCCATCGGCCAGCTCTCCCCGCCTCCCAACTGTCGATCCTCTAACTAACCAGATACGGATCCTACTGGCCCTGTAACAACCTGATTCGAATCCGTTTCGAATCCTAACAACTTTCAGACCTCATCCAGAGCACGTCCAAGAAGTCAGGTGACCGCCTATAAATACTACCACCCTCAAGCCTCTCAGGTACGGCTATTCTATGCCCATTTTTCATTCACATTTCTCACACTCCGCCATAAAAGCTCCCACGAGAGCTCGGAGGAACTCTTCCTCAGGGATCCTTCTCCCCATATTTGTTGATTGCTGGTCTCCACTGACTTGAGCATCGGGGGGTCTTCCACTGAGGGCCACCCCCAACGCCTCTCGTGTGAGGACTGTCTTCCAGGTCCGCCCAGGAGGGAGCCCACGCTATAGCCCGATCGCGCCCGAGCCGAAGGACAATTTCAGCAGCAACAATGAATATGCCAATAAAATAATTAAATATAATATATATGCTAAAACATATATAATACCATATCCACGTACCTTCAAAAGATTAATATATTTCACATACATCATATATTACCAACCTACAAGAAAACCACATCCAAACCATTCATATGGCTTTGCCACATCCAAACCATCCATGTAGTCTCGCCACATCAAAACCATCTTTGTGGCCTAGCCAGATTCTAATCCGAGTCAGATTATTGGTGCTACAAGGATAGCTTCATACCATAGTAGAACTCTACCACCTTCCTGTAAGACAACTACATCCAAACCATTCATATGGCCTCGCCACATCCAAACCATCCATATAACCTTCCCATATCAAAACCATCCATACGACCTAGTCATAATCTACTTCGAGTTAGATCATTAGTGCTGCAAGGGTAGCTCCATACTATAGCGAGATTCTACCACTGTCCTATGTGTAGCCCTTTTTCTTATGTCCACCAGCTTCTCTAGACTCAAGTTGGTTCCAATACCATTTGTAACGCTCCAAGCCCACTTGTTAGCTCGATTAACTCTGTTAATGGGCTAAAACTATATGGTCTATGTTGCTGCCAGATCACTTCTCGAGAACACCGAGCGAGAAAAGGCCTTCACAGACTTCCGAGAGATGATGGCTTGGCTTTAAGTGCCGACACGAGATCGGGCTTTGAGTGCCGATGCGAAGTTGGGTTTTGAGTGCCGATGCGGAGTCGGGCTTTAAGTGCTGATGCGAAGTCGGGCTTCGAATGCCAACGCGAAGTCAGGCTTTGAGTGCCGACACGGAGTCGGGTTGAGCGCTGACGCGGAGCCGGGTTTTGAGTACCGATGCGGAGTCGGGCTTTTAGAGCCGATATGGAGTCGGGCTTTAAGTGCCGACGCTAAGTCAGGCTTTGAATGCCGATGCAAAGTCGGGCTTTGAGTGCCAACGGGAGTCAGGCTTGAGTGCTGATGCAGAGCCGGGCTTTGAGTGTAGATGCGGAGCCGGGCTTTGAGTGCCAATGCGGAGTTGGGCTTGAGCGTCGATGCGGAGCTGAGCTTTGAGTGCCGATGTGGAGCCGGGCTTTGAGTGCCGACGCGGAGTCGGGCTTGAGTGTGAACCAAGATTGCTCAAAGACACTTCCGTTAGTAAGAGAATAGACATTATTCTAGCAAACATGCTCAAACTTAAGATATTAACACACTACTGATAATACCGACGTAGGTTGTCCGCATTTCAGATGCGGGGCAGAGGCTTCCCATCTAGCCCTTCGATCCGGTATGCTCTACGGTGAAGTGCATCGGTGACTCGGTAAGGTCCTTCCCAATTGGGAGATAGCTTTCCCCCTCCGTAGGCTTGGTGACTTCGGCTCGTCTGAGGACTACGTCTCCAGGAAGGAATGTTCTGGGATGAACTTGGGCATTGTAATACTTTGCGACCCTTTGTCGGTAGGAAGCCATTTTGGGTTGTGCTCGATCATGGAGTTCATCGACAAAGTCAAGGCTGGCTCTTAGCTGATTGGGATTGTCCTCCTCATCGTATGACTGTGCTCGGGGACTAGGGATGCCAATCTCCACTAGAATGACTGCTTCGATCCGAACACAAGGCTGAAAGGAGTTTCTTCTGTAGGGGTTCGTGGCGTCGTATGATATGCCCACAGTACGTTCAGGAGCTCCTCCACCCATCTTCCTTTGAAATCGTCCAGGCGTATCCTAAGCCCTTAAAGGATGATCCAGTTTGTCACTTCTGCGGCTCCATTTGTTGGCGGATGACCGACAGAAGTAAACCTCTGATGTATCCCCAGTTTGGCACAAAACTCTTTGAAAGAAGCATTGTCTAACTGACGGCCATTGTTGGTAACGAGTGTGTGGGGTAGTCCAAACCGACAGATAACAGACTTCTAGAAGAAGTTCCTTACCTTGGCTTTGGTAATTTTTGCTAGCGCTTCAACCTCTACCCATTTGGTAAAGTGGTCGATGGTCACGAGCAAAAACTTTTGCTGACCCGAGGCTGGAGGGAATGTTCCTAAGATGTCCATCCCCACTGGACGAAAGGCCATGGGGCCGTCGAGCCGACAAGGGGCTCAGTTGAGAGGTTGGCAGTCGTTGAATGCTAGCGTGCCGTTGACAACTATCGCATTTTCAGACTAGCTTGACCGCGTCTTCCGGCATGGTGGGCCAATAGTAGCCTTGGCGAAGGGCCTTATGTGACAGCGCTTTGCCCCCCAAGTGGTTCCTGCAAATACCCTCATGGATTTCACGGAGGATGTAATCAGCGTCGGCAGGATCAACACACTTGAGGAGAGGATGAGAGAAGGATCTTCGGTACAGTTGCCCGTCGAACATCAGGAACTTGTGTACTCGCCACTTGAATAATTTGGCTTCGGCAGGGTCAGCTGGGAGGGCACCAGCGATGAAGTATTAAATGTAAACATTCATCCAGGAAGGCTATTGGCAGACTGGCATGGATTCTTTTATCGCATCGATGCTTGGGGCTTCCAGATGCTCCACGTAGGTCCTTCCCAAGGTCCCGTCAGCCAAGGTGGCTAACCGGGGCAAAGCATCAGCTCTGGCATTCTCCCTCCGGGGGATGTAGTTGACACTGAAGTGGGTCAAGGGAGAGGCTCGCGACTGCACCATACTCAAGTAACGGGACATTGTAGGATCTCGCGCCTCATATTCCCTTTGATTTGACCAGAGACTAGCTGGGAGTCGATGAAGACTCTAAGGCATTTTACCCCGAGCTCCCGAGCCAGTCTCATCCCTGACAGTAAGGCTTCATACTCAGCCTGGTTGTTGGTGGTTGGGAAGAGGAAACGAAGGGCGTACTCGATCACAACTCTGTCTGGATTAGCCAGATGAGGCCTGCCCCACTCCCTTGAGAATTTGATGCTCCGTCTACGTGAAGGATCCAGTCCTCCCCTCTTTCCTCGGTTTCAACGCCCGAAGGGTTTGCATGGTACTCCTTTGGCTACTTTTCTATCCAAGTGCACTTGACTAGGAAGTCTGCTAGGACCTGCAACTTCATAGCCGACCTAGGTCGAAATGATAGGTCGAATTCTCCTAGCTTGAGTGCCCACTTCGCCAATCAGCCAGAGGTATCGGGGTGAGAGAGGATTGCCTTGAGTGGTTGATCTGTGACTACCACGATCGGGTGAGCTTGGAAATAAGGTCTGAAGCGCTAAGCAGAGACGATCAATGCAAAGATAATCTTCTCAAATTTGGAATATCTATTCTCTGCGTCGTGAAGTACCTTACTAATATAGTATACTAGCTCTTATGTATCGTTGGCATCCATGCGAACAAGTACGGAGCTGACAGCCTCGGGAGAGGCCGCGAGGTACAGGAGGAGCTCCTTCTCACCCCTTGGTTTGGATAATGGTGGCAAGGTGGATAAGAACTCTTTTAATTCCTCGAAAGCCTTCTAGCACTCCCCCGTCTATTCGAAGCCACTGACTTTGCGCAGAGCCTTAAAGAAAGGAAGATATCTCTCCACGAACTTAGACAAAAAAATGGCTTAAAGCCGCCACCCTTCCAGTCAAGCACTGTACCTCCTTCTTATTAGACGAAGACCTCATATCCAAGATGGCTCGGATCTTATCGGGGTTCGCTTCAATCCTGTGCTGTGTCACCATGAAACCCAAGAATTTGCCTGCTGTCACCCCAAATGCACATTTGCGGGGGTTCAGCCTCATCTGGTACCGGCAGAGGTTGCCGAAGGTTTCCGTCAGGTCAGCAATATGGTCAGTAGTATAAATACTTTTATTCAACATGTTGTCCACTACACTTCCATGTTGCGTCCAATCTGGCCTTCAAAGACTTTATTCATCAGCCTCTGGTATGTGGCCCCAGCATTCTTCAGTTCGAAAGGCATTACCTTGTAATAGTATATCCCCTTTTCGGCTACAAACGAGGTTGCTTCCTCGTTCGTCGGGTCCATCTTGATCTAGTTGTAGCTGGAGAAGGCATCCATGAAGCTAAGGGTCTCGTGACCGGACGTAGTGTCCACCAGCTGGTCAATCCGAGGCAAGGGGTAGCTATCTTGGGGCATGCTTTGTTGAGGTAGGTGAAATCCACGCACATCCTCCATCTTCTGTTAGCCTTGCAAACCAACACGATGTTGGCCAGCCAGTCGGGGTAACAAACCTCCCGAATGTAGCCTATAGCCTCCAGCTTGCGGATCTCTTCGTCAATGTCCTTTTGCCGGTCTGGGACGAAGCTTCTCTTCTTATGCCGAACAGGTCGACACCCTAATTTGATGTTGAGTTGATGAGTAATCACCTCCTCAGGGATACCCAGCATGTCGGATGATGACCATGCAAAAATGTCGAAGTTGGCTCGTAGAATGTAAGAAGCTGATCGCGCGCCTCCTCCAGAAGTAGAGCTCCAATCTGAATAGTCCTCGTCGAGTACTCCCCCAATGGGAAGGTCAGCAAGTGCTCGGCAGGCTCCCCCCTCCCCTCTGAGTCTCGGAGGTTGAGCGGCTCAGGCGCTGTTGCCAACACCATCCCTTGTGGACTGGGGGCTAAGTGGTAGCAGAGCGATAGTGGGCTCCGCTCTTCCCTCATCTCTCCAACCCCCTTACCGGTGGAAAACTTTACAAGTAATCTTTTGGTGGAGATAACAGCATCCAACAGGTTCAAACTGGGTCTCCCAAGGATGACATTGTAAGCGAATGGGACCTGGACTACCAAGAAGTTCATGAGAATCGTGCTCTAACATGGTAGAGTCCCGGCTGTGACAGGGAGAGTGATTTCTTCCTCGACCCTTACAGAATCTCCAGTGAAACCCATCAAGGGGGTGGTGAAGGGCCGAAGAGAACTATTAGGCAAATTCATCCGAACAAAAGCATTGTAACTCAAAACATCGACAGAGCTCCCACTGTCAGCTAAAATTCTTCTTACAGGATGCTTTGCGATCGTCATAGACACGACGATGCTATCATCATGCTTGTTTACCACCCCTTCTAGATCCCTTTTAAAGAAGGGAATTACATAATCTACTCCCTCCTCACGCTGTCTTTTAGAATTGTTACCTGCCCCTAGGAGATCATGGCCACCATCTTCTCCATTGGGGCATTGTCCATGCCGAGCTGAGGAGCAGGAGGTGCCGATGGGCCCGGGGCCGCAGTGTTTCCTCTACGGATGAACTTGCCCAGGTGGCCTTGCTGGATGAGTTCCTCGATAGCCTTCTTAAGTAGGCGGTAGTCTTCCGTGTCGTGGCCGTAGTCTTTGTGATATCGGCAATATGGCTCCTTACTGTGGGGAACTCCGGGCCTCATGGGAGGTGGACGTCGGAGGTAGGGCTCATCTTCAATCTCTAACAGAATGTGGGATATTGGGGTGAGGAGAGGAGTGAAGTGTTCTTTGGGAACCAACGCCTGGGGTCGGTTGTCTGGGCAACGAGGCGGCTCAGACTTTCTGGATCGCACCCCAGCGGGTTCTGAAGGTACTGGCTTCTTGCCAGATCCTTTGTCAACCTTCCTCCTAAAGGAGTCTGCTTCGTCGGCGTGGATATACTTCTACTCCCGGCTCCGCAGTTCAGCATAAGAGTTGGGAGGCTTTTTGTCCAGAGAATAAGTGAACCTAGAAGGATGGAGTCTCCGCTTCAGGGCCAGAATGGCCACGGAGTCCTCAAGATTGTAGACCTCTAGCGCAGCCTCCTTGAACCGAGCCAAAGTGTCCTTTAGGGTTTTACCGCTCCTCTGCTGGACGGCGAACAGGCTATCAGCCACCCGAGGGATCTTTTGGCACGCATCGAAGTGGGCCAGGAAAGATCACTTGAGTTGCCTGAAGGAGTTGATACTTCATGATGGCAAACGAGAATACCATGCCCGGGCGGCCTTCCGAAGTATAGTCGGGAAGGCAACACAAAGAAGAGAATCTGTTGCCCCCTGGACTTGCATGAGGACCTTGTAGCTTTCCAGGTGGTCCAGTGGTCCACCGTGTCGTTGTATGGGTCCAACTGGGGTAGACGGAACTGGGGTGGGACCGGTTCCTCCATGACACGGCGAGAAAGTGAGGGGCGGTGGTCGTAGTCCATCCCATATGGATTGGTGATTCTGTGGCTAAGCTCCTCGAACCGCTAATGGTATTCATCCAACCGTCGCTCAGCCTGGCGAGCGGTCTTCCTGTTGGTGTCTTTCTTTGATGATTCGGAAGACGAATAGGGAGAAGGCTGCCGGTGCAGGGAATGCACCTGCTTAGGTTCCTTCTCACCACGCCGCTTGGGAAAGCGATCAGAATGGTGGGAAGGAGACCGTCGCCGTTTGAAGGTCTCCCGGTGATGAGACTTCGGGGATGCACGGTGGGAGGCCTTCGGAGGGGTCCTGCCACAATGAGACCGGCTAGCTCCAGGACCCTCCACATGAGGCGGAGAATGTTGGGGTGGCAAAGGCATGGTGGCGAAGCATTGCTCCTGTAGTCCCTGCACCACCACCATCAAATCCTAAACCTGCTGGGTCAAGGCATCGAGCCGATCAGCTTGGTTAACTGCAGCTGTACGGGAGGCGAAACAGGAAGGTCGGCCTCCGACTGCTCAGCCCGCGGGAGGCATCCCTCGGCCTGGCTGGTGGAGGCCTCTTGCGCTCGTGTAACCGCCATCTTCTTCCTTGCAGAGGTTATGGGGTCACAGATGTGTGGAAATGAACGTCTGCCGTAGCCCCCCTACCTGGCACGCCAATCTGTTGCTGCTAGATCACTTCTCGAGAACACCGGGCGAGAAAAGGTCTTCACAGACTTCCAAGAGATGATGACCCTCTTCTTTTGGGCTGGATGGAAACCTGCAAGAAAAGTCTCGGACCGGTAGTTCTGGTGAGGACCCTCCGATGCTCAAGTCAGTGATTTGGAGAACAGGAATTAGGATTAGAGAAGAGATCCCCTGTTCATTGTGAGTTGGGGCTTTATATACCTGTTCAGGGGTCCCTCTTGCCTTTCGTGGATAACAGTGAAATCGAATCTTCCGTTAAGATCGGCTCCGCAGGTGGGCACAGCTGCTAAACGCGTACCGTGAATATCGGCAACTACATACAGTATCTGTAACTGCCCGTGATCCTAACAGAATGGGTGAGCAGGCTACGCGACAGTTTTTGGGGTGTTTCAAATTACCCTGCTCAATGTTCGGAGTTGATTTCATGAATGGAACTATGGACTGATCGCATGCGAGGCGAGACCGAGGCCAAGGCGAGGCTCGAAGCCGAAGCCGAAGCTGAGGCCAAAGCCGAAGCCGAGGCCAAGGCCGAAGCCGAGGTCGAAGCCGAAGCCGAGGTCGAGGCCGAAGCCGAGCTGAAGCCGAGGCCAAAGCCGAGGCCAAAGCCGAGGCCAAGGCCGAGCTGAAGCCGCGACCGAAGCCGAGACCAAAGCTGAGACTAGCTGAAATCATTACTTTTGCTTGAAAAATACCGCCCGAGGATGTGATTAGCCACATCAGTCCAAAAACTCGAATAAAAGTTAATTGATAGTAGTTGAACTTGAATTATAAATACTTTTTTTTTCATCTGATATGAGACTACTTTTGAGGAATGAATTAGATGAAAACAAAGTGTATGATGAAAAATAAAGGATTAATCGTGTTTAATTTCTACCTTATTACGTTGCTGTCGGCACCAATCCAAGTTGCGGCGAGGCTTTGGTAAAGATATGGCAAGACTTCTCTAGCATCAAGATCAAGAGGAGGAGGAGAAAAATGAGAAAAAGGAGCTGATTCGCTGGTTTAACTCTAAGCTATTTATAAAGGATTTGATCCTCAAAACCCTCTCTTGATCTCATGCCATCATTGCAAATAAGTTGGTTAAAAGGTTTTTGATTGAAGAAAATGCTCATCAGAAAAAAAAAAAGAATCAATTAAGAAAATTAATAGTTAAAAAAAACTCCCTAGTAATAATTAAGTAAAAATAGATTGAATGAGGTATAAATATTAAGATGAAAAGATTAATTAATTTAGAGAGGAATTCATTAAATGTGATTTATATAATATATGTTTATGAATTGGAATTAAGCTGATTTTTTTATTAATATAAATTAAACTCAAATGATATATGGATGATATTTAATTTTCAAAATCTGGCTGCAAATTGGTCCGTGCACTTGGGTTGGGACGAGTTGCACCTTGGACCGGCACTTTGCTCAAATTCCATGATCATTAAAACCGGCAACGAGGTCCCCGGATTCTACGACGAGACCTTTTAGATGTTATTATTAGGCCATTAGATAATTTAGATCCGTGGAAGGTCACGAGACAGAGGGATGAGGGAGACGAACTCAAACGCCGATCCGAGGCAGCCGTCGGCGGCGAGGCAGTACGTCCCTCCGACGCTATCTCCACAAGATCTCTCCATCGACTATGCTGGATTCTCCGCCATGATCTTCGGAGTCGCTGGCGTCATGCGACGAGTACGCGCTCTTTCGATCCTTCTAAAGCTTCCCTTTCTCAAGAATTTACGCATGTTGGAAATTAGTGTATTTCAATATTCAAAATCCTTTGACTTGATAAGTCCTTTTATCTGATACGTTGATACATCCTTTTATCTGATACGTCGTTCTCAACCGATAGGATAAGTCTTTTTTTTTTTTGACAAGTATTTTGACTTATACGTCTTTACGTACGTGATAAGTCTTTTATTTTTCTTTGACAACCATTGCACGCTGATCGACCTTTGGACTGAATCGTCATTCCCGTTGGATTGATTTGTCGCTCTCGACCGATTCTTGCTTCCTTATAAATATTCGAAGCAATTGATGTTTAATTATTCAAATTTTATGCTTTCTATTCCATCCTGACCCAGAGATTCATTTCTTCATCCTTATCTAGAGATTAATTTCTTTGCTTTCGTTCTTATCCAAAGAGAAAAAAATCATCTCGGTTGTTCATCCTCTTGTGACATTGGTGTGTGCACGCCTGAAGACTTTGCTATTGTATCCTGGAGGATAGTCGTGCTCTGATCTTCTGCATCGAGATATTATTTCTGAGAGGCGGCGAATCTACTCTTAAGGACAGTGTCGTGCATGCCCCAACATCTTCTCAAATACATTCAAATAGATAAATCATCCCGGGTACTATCTTTTCCTTAAACTTATCCAACAATCTTAAGAGTATATTATGGACTCTATTATGGTTACTGCTACTAAGTCCTTTCCCGATACATCTAAGATTGAGCAATTTACTGATTCCCATTATAAACATTGGCAAGAAAAATATTTTCAATATTAGATGTTTATAATATAGCATATGTTTTGACTGATCCAAAACTTGAGAAAGAGAAGGACCTAAATTGGGAAAAGGCTAACAGAATATGTAGGCATACTATTCTTAGTACTCTATCCAATGAACTATTTGATATTTATTATCCTATTAAATCAGTCTCTGAGATTTAGGAAAGCCTTAAAAGAAAATATATTCTTAAAATGCTGGTTCTCAAAATTTGCATAGAAATCTTTTTAACTTTACCATGTCAGAAGATAAAGATGTACCATCTCAGATCCATGCTTTCATGTTCTCATAGATGACCTTAAAAATGAAAATATTATTCTTCCTAATGCTTTTATTGTTGGATCCCTAATTAAAAAATTACATGAATCTTGGAAAGATTATAAGAATAATCTAAAGCATAAAAGAAAGTCTATGTCCCTTGAAGATGTCATTGTGCATAAAATAGAGCCCGAGAAAAGATAGAAAAGGCTAAGGAAATGACTAGTAAAGCTAATCTAATAGAGGATGGATCTAGTAAGGATAAACATAAGTCCTATAAGCCCAAACATAGAAACCATTACAAGAAATATGATAAGAAGCCTCATGTTCAAAGAAGTCAAAATTTTAAGAAGAAAAAGGGATCTTGCTATGTTTATGGAAAACCAGGACACCATGCTGCACAATGCAGGTTCAGAAAAAATAATGATGCTCCAGCCAAACCAAAGGCTAACTTGATGGTTGGAGAAGATGTGATTGCTGCGGTTATTAGCAGGCCAATATTGTTGCACATACAAAGGACTGGGTGATGGATTCTGAAGCCACTCGTCATATATGTGGCGATAGAAATGCATTTGCCTCCTATATCCCACTGCCAGAAGGAGAGGAGCAAGTCTTCATGAGCAACTCAAAGTTTTGTTTAGTGATTGGCAAAGGAAAAGTCAATTTAAAACTGACTTCTGGAAAAGTTCTTTCACTTGGAGATGTGCTACATGTGTCGGACATCCGTGTGAACCTGATTTCTATGGCCTTGCTTGGAAAAAATGGTGTGAAAGTATCATTTGAGTCTGACAAAGTTGTCATGACCAAATCTAAAAATTTATTGGGAAAGGATATTGTAACCGGGGTCTATTTGTATTAAATGTACTCGAAGTTATGAATGGAAATGCATAATTTTCTTTTACTTACTTGCTTGACTCTGTCAATTTTTGGCATGGTAGATTAAGACATGTTAATTACTCTTATATTAAAAGAATAAAATAATTAGGTTTGCTAAATAACATGTCTACTTCTTATGATCATGAAAAATGTCAAACATGTGTAGAATCTAAATTAACTAAAAGGAGTTGCAAATATATTCATACAAGAAAAATTGAATTGTTAGACTTAATTCATTCTGACTTAGGAGACTTAAAATGTAATATGACTAGAAGTGGACAGAAATACTATATTACTTTTATCGATGATTTTTCTCATTATGCAATGGTTTATCTATTAAAATCAAAAGATGAAGCCTTTGAAATGTTTTTAAAATATAAGGCAGAAGTTGAAAATCAATTAACAAGAAAAATAAAAAGGCTTAGATCTGATAGAGGAGGAGAATATGATTCTACTCCTTTTAATGATTTTTGTGCACAACACGGTATAATTCATGAATTTACTCCTCCATATTCACCTGAATTTAATGGAGTGGATGAGTGAAAGAATAGAACACTTAAAGAAATAATGAATGCATTGCTCCTTAGTTCTGGTGCACCCATGAACTTGTGGGAGGAAGCCCTTCTTTCTGCTTGTTTTATTCAAAATAGAATTCCTTATAAGAAAACCAATAAAACACCCTATGAGTTATGGAATGATCATTTGACAAGTTTTAAATATTTAAAAGTATGGGACTATTTAGCTAAGGTCTTGCTTTCTGAACCTAAAAAGAGAAAGTTAGGATCTAAAACTTTTGATTATATGTTCATAGGTTATGTTCAAAATAATCCTGCAAATAAATATAGTGCAGCCTATAGGTTCTTAGTGATTAAAAGTAAAATAATATCATGGATCCTAATACTATAGTTGAGACCAAAGATGCAGAATTTTTTGAACATATCTTTCCTATGAGAACCTCCTTAGAAAGACCTTCTAGACCACAAGTGATTGAACCTAATTTAAAGCCTGATAAAATTCAAGAGCTAAGGAGATCCAAGAGAATCAGAAAGGAAACCAATCTAGGAGATGATTTTTATACTTTTCTTGTTGATAATGATCCTCAAACCTATTCTGAAGCAATTTCATCTCCTGATGCTATATTTTGGAGAGAGGCTATAAATAATGAGATAGAATCCATCATGAGCAATCATACATGGGAATTAGTAAGTTTACCCTCTGGAGCAAAAACTATTGAGTGTAAATGGATCTTTAAGAAAAAGCTAAAACCTGATGGTTCTATTGAAAAATTTAAAGCAAGGTTGGTTGCAAAAGGTTTTTCTCAAAAGAAAGATATTGACTACTTTGATACTTTTGCACCTATGACAAGAATAACTTCTATTAGAGTCTTGATTGCTCTTGCATCTATTCATAAATTGATAAGTCATCAAATGGATGTTAAAACTGCATTTCTTAATGGAGACCTAGAATAAGAAATATATATGGATCAACCTGAGGGTTTTGTTCTTCCTGGTAATGAGCATAAAGTTTGTAAATTAATTAAATATTTGTATGGCTTGAAACAAACACCAAAACAATGGCATGATAAGTTTGATAAAGTGCTAGTTTTAAATGGATATCAAATTAATAGCGCTGATAAATGTATTTATTCTAAAGTTGTTAATCATGAATGTGTTATAATTTGTTTGTATGTAGACGATATGCTCATATTTGGTACTAATTTTGATATTATGACTAGTACCAAAATGTTCTTGACTTTGAATTTTGATATGAAAGATATGGGAGAAGCAGATATGATTTTAGGAATTAGACTTGTAAAGAAGTCAAATAGTATCATACTTTCACAAGAACATTATGGTGAGAAAATCTTGAAAAAGTTTTCACATTTTGATTGTAAGCCTGTGAGCACTCCTTATAATGCTAATTCACAACTTAAGAAAAATTAAAGCAATGGTGTCTTACAATCCAAATATGCTCAAATTATTGGTAGTCTTATATACTTGATGAATTGCACTCGACCTGACATTGCTTATGCTGTAGGAAGACTAAGTAGATATACCCAATGTCCTAACAAGGATCATTGGATTACATTACAAAGAGTGCTTAGATATTTGAAAGGAACTATGAACTATGGTTTAATGTATTGTGGGACTCCTACAGTATTAGAAGGGTATTGTGATGCTAACTGGATTTCAGACTTTGATGAGATAAAATCCACTAGCGGATATATGTTTACCCTTGGAGGAGGAGCAGTGTCATGAAATCATATAAGCAAACATGTATAGCTCAATCTACAATGGAATCCAAGTTTATTGCCTTGGAGAAGGCTGGTACTGAGGCCGAATGGCTCAGGAATCTTTTAATAGATCTTCCCATTTGGATGAGACCAGCTCCATATGTCTATACATTGTGATAGTCAGGCTGCCATAGCTAAAGCTAAAAACAAAATTTATAATGGAAAGAGTAGACATATACGTCTAAGACATAATATTGTGAGGCAGCTTATTAATGATGAGTAATATCTTTGGATTATGTAAGGTCAGAGTTGAATTTGGCTGATCCTCTGACTACGCCTCTAAGCAGCAAGCTTGTGAGCAATACATTGAGGGAAATGATTATACCCAGATCAAAAGTTGAAGTGACGATGACCCAACCTTCATGAATGGAGATCTCGGGAAGAAGGTTCATATGGAAAAACAATTCACTGGACAACTTGGAGTATAGTATCATAATTATCTATATTGTGAAATCCCTTTCTAAGGTGTGAGATAGTATTCTGCAGTGTTTAGGTTGAACTAATATGTGA
This sequence comes from Calamus simplicifolius, assembly GCA_900491605.1. Taxonomy (NCBI): domain Eukaryota; kingdom Viridiplantae; phylum Streptophyta; class Magnoliopsida; order Arecales; family Arecaceae; genus Calamus; species Calamus simplicifolius. The sequence goes on along the minus strand of UESW01003886.1, from coordinate 1,094,368 downwards.
AGTTCTTAATGGATGTCATAGCCTAATTTGGGTAGTATACAAAACTGTAGTATATACTTGATGACAATCCATCTATATGAGTATGGAGGTGGTGGCCGCTTCCTATGAGACTTGGGTGGGATCTCTAGAGCACTCATGAATATCCAGGTAGACGCATGGCCGAAACGTGTCAACCTGCTTGAACAACTGAAATCTAAGAGATGGAATGTGTGTTATAAGTTAATGATCCAATAAAAGAAGGATTGGTTCATAGAAACTTAGTTTCACTAACCTTTTATGGATTACACTTGTTTTCTCTATGTTTGGTTTATAGTCACATAGACACCATGGCTTATGCATTATATTCTAAAGTTCCTTCAAAGTTTGTCTTGTCTTTTTTTATATATTGAAATAGTGGGGGATTGTTGAAAATCTAGTGTATTTCAATATTCAAAATCCTTTTGACTTGACAAGTCCTTTTATCTGATACGTCATTCTCAACCGATAGGGATAAGTCTTTTTATTTTTCTTTTTGACTAGTCTTTTATTTATACGTCTCTACGTACATGATAAGTCTTTTATTTTTTTTTGACCAACCGTTGGACGCTAATCGACCTTTGGACTGAATCGTCATTCCCATTGGATTGATTCGTCGCTCTCGACCGGTGCTTGCTTCCTTATAAATATTCGAAGCAATGCCAGTGTTTAATTATTCAAATTTTATGCTTCCATTCCATCCTTATCCAGAAATTCATTCCTTCATCCTTATCTAGAGATTAATTCCTTTGCTTTCGTTCTTATCCAAAGAGAGGAAATCATCTCGGTTGTTCATCTTCTTCTGACATTGGTGTGTGCACGCCTGTTAGAAGACTCTGCTGTTGTATCCTGGAGGGTAGTCGTGCTCTGATCTTCTGCACCGAGATATTATCTTCGAGAGGCGCGAATCTACTCTTAAGGACAATGCCGTGCACGCCACAACATCTTCTCAAATACATTTAAATAGATAAATTATCCCGGTACTATCTTTTCCTCAAACTTATCCAACAACCGTTCTTACTAATATGTAATTTTTTATTCGGATTTTGTTCTTTTATTGGTTGCCTAGGATTCTTATTCTTCTCTCTCACAGGCACACATATATTTAAATTCAGTTTTTTCTTTGATCTGTTAAAAATCTCGATTGTGTTTTCCAAATAAGAGTCAAGTGGAATTATGCGACGGTGAGTTGGGATTCACAACATCATCCTGAACACTTTTCTTTTTGTTTTTTATTCTTTTCTTTCTTGTTTCTTTTTCCCAGTTTTAGGAGGATTGTGCTGTCCGGGTTCCAATTGCAATCAAAGAAAACCATAAAAGCTGCACAAAACTTTGATAAAATTTAGGAATTTAGTAAGAAAAGGTAATTATGATAATTATACCAGTTCCTGTAATAAAAGTAGGTACAAACTATGGCAAGCTGGCAAGATATGGAAGTGGAGTAAGGATGTCATATTCATAGTGACGAGAAGAACATGACAGCCAGTATAGCAGGTTATTTAGTGTCATAATGTAAATAAAGACCGCTTTCATTAATATTATTTTTGCATTCAAATTTTTTGGATCAATTTTCCATCCAGAAGTGATCGTATGACTTAAAAATTAATAATTTGCCTTAGGGGGACAATACTGGAAAATGATATCACTAATTTTTTTGGTTGTTGTCCATTATAATGCTGTTACAATGGCTGTTACAGTGGTCATTATTTTAATACTGCAAAATTTGAAATCAAACATTTTAAGACAAATAATTGCTGTTAAATATATCAATAATGATGTCGGTAGGGGTCCATTATAACGGAATAACATCAACCTTGGTTCACGAAATAATATTATATTGACAAACTTTATTTAAAAATGTAATAAATTATAACTCTGATTTTGTTTTCCCTTTTAGATGTGCATTTACACTTAACATTTCCACTGGCATATATAGTCTGTGTAATTACTGTGTATGTCTCTGAAGCCTTGAACTTTAAGACAACTCATTATTATGATTATACAGTGCATGGCGATAGCTATAAATCTGTGACCACTCAAGCGTTGGAATATGGTAGTAGAAGCAGCATTATTTGAGCTTTATGTTGAATTCTTTATTTCCTGTCAGTGTTTTGGTTTAAGAACAAGTGATTGTCTTCTTGGTGATTATGATGATGATACTGATATAGACATGCTTTGTCTTGAACATAGTTGAGTTTATCAAGTAACCTCTTTTCATGTTTTTGTTTCACTGCATTATTTCAATTAGCATAGCCGCAACTTTGAGCAAGCTTGCTAATTTGGTTGGAATTGTAACACCTATGATCATAATTTTTTCCCCTTCTGTGTGTACAGTGCAAGCTTGACTCTTGGCTTGCCATAATTTTTTGATCATAATTTTTTCCCATTTTGTGTGTAGTACAAACTTTGCTCTTGGCTGGCCATAATTTTTTGTGCTCAGTCTATTGCAAATATGAAGAATCTTGAAAATGATCTCAAACAGATATCTATGGCTATGATGTAAGTAATGCTTTAAAGTTTTGTTCCTTTAGTTTTCTGTTTGAATAATTTTTCATGTCTTCCTATATGCTTCAACAATAAAAGATATTTCACATTGATTCATTATTGAATTCTATTTGCTGCCTTCTTCCATTTCTTATTTCAGTATGTAGCTTAGCCAGGAGAATGCATAGTTTTGCATTTAAACTTGGCATAACTAATGAGATTTCTCATCGCATTGGTATGAAAATTGCTCAATACACCAAGCATGGAGTCCATATCGGCAATGTAGCATGTCCCTTTGTGATACTTATGCAATGTTAGTTTGAATATGTCTAGGTATGAAATTATGATTTTCTTTCGTGTTTTGCCACCTCATTTTCTTGATATAGATACAATTAATAGTTTAAGTGTACGAGCATCCACAGCATTCCTATCTAAGCCAGTGATTAAAAGATTTGGAAACTGATGCTTACTGCACTCCTTCAGAGCCAAGTGAACTGACATTCCCTACTGCTTATGAGATGCTTCCATGACATGGTTTGTGGCTTAAAAACCCATTCCAAAATGAACTTGAGTTGCTGACCCTGGATTACTTTCCAAAGTATGCTCTTTCTTATGAGATTGTCTGAGGATGATCTTTCATCTTTGTTCTAAACCTATCCACCCTTATTTCTGAAGCCAGTTTTGTCTGACATCTATGCTTATAGGGACTGTCATCACTTGTCTTATCATTAACTTGCTGGTGATTTTGTATCTTTTATGAGGGCATTCTTGTAGCATCAATTTACTCCATCACCTTGACTATCAGTATCTAGATAGAGTAGATGCAAGCGTTGGACTGGCAGAAAAACTTGCATAAAGCCTTCATCTCCAATTGAGAAGTCCAATGTTGAGCCAGTAAATAACAAGATCTGAAGCTTGGATGCAGATCTTATCCACAGCTGAAGTCATAGATGCTACTACATCTCTCCGTCCTCTTTGTAAATCACTATGATGAAAACATCTGCCCTCTGATGGCCACTGTTGTGTTTTCTAGAAATTGATAAAAGGCACAGCTATTTTATGGCATCATACATGAACTTAAGTACATGGATGGCTTGCTTTTGGAGTGGAACACATTATTTTGTTGTTGACTTATTAAATGATACTTTCTCCTCTCTCCAATCCAAGGTTTGAAATTGTGGCTGTTATACCATTATATCTGCTGTTATTGTGGTTTTGTGTGCCTCTAGTTAGTCTAGTCAACTTCCTTGGAAACCTGTATGCTGAAAATATTCAAGAAAGCTATTTGATCCATTATGTAGTTTATAGGTACATGGTTCATTTACCTGTGAGCTTTCGTAATGCTCTCTGCTGAGTCCAACCTTGTAAGAATCTGAACGTTGAGCAGGTTTTCTTTTTCTTTTTTCTTTTTAAAAAATCTTTTAATGTAGAATTCTCTTTTTATCAAATAGAACTGAACATCACCTTTCTTAATTTGGTCACCATATTTATTCTTCAGGATATTCTGAGACATGTCTGGTTTCTTCCCCCTTTTTTCCATTTAATGAGATAATCTGGTAAGATCGATCTTGAGCAACACCTCTCTTGATCTGGTTACAAGTACTTTGGAGATGATCTAAGAAAGTTATTGGATCCATAGACCTCCAAAACATTTACTCTATATCACACGTATGCACAAGCATGACTTGAATCGCTCAAATCAAAGTGATAAGAGGCAGGTGGCTCTCGCAAGCAAATTTAAGTTTGCCACAGATTAGCAAGTTTTAAGTTGCTGCAAGGCTCTTAGTACAAGTGATTAGTGTTTGTGCAACTCATTGGACCAGGTGTTTGATTTAAGTAATTATTATTATTATTGTTATTTTTCATCTGATATTCTGTTCCATCAATTTGTTGATAACATGTTTGTTAATCCTGCAACCATTCTGGTTGATACAGTTGTTTTGAATAAGTTGCTTTCATGATTGTTTCCACTGCATTAGGCCTGCCTTAATCTCTATCTTGAAAGACAATACATGAATTAAGCCCTTTTCCTTGAGATTTGTGGATAAATTTAAACTTTCTTCACTGCTTTCTACTCTTACCATATCTAGCAGAATGACATAAACTGCACCACTAGTGTAGGTTTTACATACAGATACCAATAATTGTAACCAATAATGTGAGTTTTGTCTCCTATCAGCTGGTCTCTTAGGTCCCAGGAATATGAAACCAATTATGAAAAGGGTAAATATCACATTGGGTGCTAATCGTAAATTCCCAAATCTTGAATGAAAACTACTTTGGCCCATGAAACCAAGTATATGGATGGGATAGCACATTTGGCTAAGGTTAAAAATAATCCAAGGTTATCTTGACATTATGTATAGCTGCTCTCTGTAGATGTGATCAATCTTAATCGAGCCTTGCAAATAGTTTGTGCCATACTGGGGCCTGAAAACTTTAAATTATTCTAAAAAATGCACATTCTCATGCACCATGCCTATGCTGTTCATCGGAGGAGTTTCCATTTACTGAACAATTACAAGATCATTTTGCTTGTTGATGTATTTTAGGCTTCACAGTGAAGGAGTTTGACACAATATTTTAAGAAGTGGGTGTTATTCCGTTTATTTAAGCAATTTAGATTTTCTTTGAAGGAAAATAGGTCAACACCAACAGCACATGTAAGAAGACACAATACCCTAATCTGTCTTTCTAGCAACTTCTGGCATTTTCTTTCTTTTCTTTGATGCTTCTAAAGTACTAAAGGAAACTCTCTCATTTTTTTGAACATATCCAAAGCAAGGAAGGATGATACCTTATTTCAGGCTTGAAGAAATAAATTGGATGTGTTAGACTTTTATGCCCTTGATCTTTCATATGATTGGCAGTACTTTTCTCTGACATGTAATTCATGTACTTTATATCTCAATGCTGTGCTATAATGCTTCTGGATCTTTAAAGTGAGCTAGTTTTCATTTTGATGCATTGTCAAGTTCTGTTGTTGATAATATATTCCGTGGATGGCTCCTTGAGAATAGTCAAATTAACAAAGGTCAAGAAAATATTGGCAGTATTAAAATATTAAGATGAATATACTAATGACTTAATCTCTTTCAGGTTTGCAGTCATGGGTTTAGTTACAAATTACTTCGGGCCTTCTCGCTTGGCCAGCAAACAGCGGTAATTTCAGTCCATGATCCACAGTTATCCGCTATGATCTTTTGTATAATTTGCTGGATCTTGGTAAAGAGATTGAACACTTGTATTTTTTGTCATATTACTGGGATTAGACCATATTACATGAAGGAAGTGATAAAAAAAAATTTAAAATCTTTTCATTTTACAGAAAATATGCCAGGGATTCAATGGTACTTCTTTGGCAGTATAACTTGTAATGTGGCGCATGGGGATCAAATTGTTTTGTTGTTCATTTCTTACTGATTGCAAGCTTTGTGCATTGCTTATATTTTAATTGGATAGCCTTGAAAATTTGTGGTGGTAATTTTGTTACAGTTCTGTGGCTTTGTCCTGAATAACAAATTAGCTTGCACGAATGTAGTTGTTGATCACCGATTTTGTTCCAAGCAGTTTGTTCCGTTGTTTGAGGTAGCAAAAAGCAGACCTGCACCTGACTTCTGTCAACACAAATGTTATAGCTGCATGATTAATGACTTTAGTTGACATTTAGTTTCTTCAGGTCCATCTGTTTTAAGATTGGTTGGTCTGTCATTTCATAATTAATCCTCTATGTTTGGCCCTACTTACAGTCTTATCCAGGGGGACGGTCAGCGGGGACCAATATACCCCCTTCTACCCTTCCATGCATGACTCGTCTCAGGACCCTCCATTGCCCCTCATTCCTTTTCCCTCACAGCTAAAATGCTTTCTCAACCTTCAGGTTGCACCGTCTGGCTCCCCTAAGCTTGATCTCATTCATCCAGCAATCTCAGGTTCCACGCTCTCTCATTCATCCCAGCCTTGTACCATCTTACTTAATGGATATTTGCAGTTTCCTATTCAGTGAGAATGTTGAGCACAAACCATGACAATCGAACTAATATAAGAGCAAACTAACGATTGAGTAACTGTGACGCAGTGCGAAAGCGTTGGAATAAACAAGAATTCAATAACAACGACTGAACTCCAAGATAAACAATCACTCGCAAGCGATTCAGAGAAAACCTCTCTCAAGATGAATTTTTTCAACTTTTAATAAAATTGATCCCCCCATCTCAAAAACCCTAAGGTAGTGTTTGATAGAAAAAATATTATCCATGGATAAGTGTACGGGATAGAGTTTATCCCCTGGCTATCCCTAGGGATATCCCTTGACTATCCATTGATCATATCAAATGGGTAAATATGGGATAACTTTTTTTTACTTTTATTTGAAGGGATAACTAAAAAGAGGGGATATCCCATGGTTAACTATGGTTAACCATGAATTATCCCTTTGGTTAACTTTATTCCCAGTTATCCCTTATAGTTATGGCTTTTGGGAATAAGAGGGGATATCCCCTGGATATCCTCTCTTATCCCCTATTTCAAACACTACCTAAAACAACTATTTATAGCCTATAGGAAATAAAATAATTTAGGAAACTAAAAAGCTATAGGAAATAATAATTTAGGAAACTAAAAGCTATAGAAAATAAAATAATTTAGGAAACTAAAAAGCTATAGGAAATAAAATAATTTAGGAAACTAAAAAGCTATAAGAAAAAAATAATTTAGGAAACTAACTAGCCTTGCTGTCAAACAACTTCTCTTCGTCCTTGCTTCGGTTTGGCTGCTTTTCGTGCGTCCAACTTGTCCATATATCTCATTGCAACCATGTTTGCATCATTCTCTCCCTCCTGCGAAGAACTCGACCCCGAGTTCTCATCTGGATATAGAGGTGTATTGTTCGGAAAGAATGGATGTAAATCTGCCACATTGAAAGTCCTCGAAATCGCCATAGTCGCAGGAAGATCAACAACATAAGCATTATCGTTGATCTTTTGGACAATCTTGTAAGGTCCATACTTTCGTGGTCGTAACTTGTTATAAGTACCCATGG
>UESW01003886.1:1064429-1081759 GCA_900491605.1 Calamus simplicifolius | reverse complement strand
CTGATTCATAACACGCATGAAGGTGCTAGGTGCGTTGCTGAGACCGAACGGCATCACTAGCCATTCATATAATCCTTCCTTTGTCTTGAAGGCAGTCTTCCATTCATCGCCTGGCCTCACTCTAATCTGGTGATATCCGCTCCTCAAGTCTATCTTAGAAAAGATGACTGCCCCACTCAACCTGTCAAGCATGTCTTCAATACGGGGTATTGGGAACTTATACCCAATGGTGATCCTGTTGATAGCCCTACTATCAACACACATCCTCCAGCTCCCATCCTTCTTGGGAGTGAGCAGGGCTGGTACAGCACATGGACTCAGGCTGTCCCTGATGAAGCCTTTGTCTAGCAATTCTTGAACCTTCTCCTGGAGGATTTTCGTTTCCTTGGGGCTCATCCTGTAATGTGGTAAGTTAGGAAGGCTTGCCCCCGCACCAAATCGATCTGGTGCTGTATGTCTCTCAAAGGAGGAAGCCCCTCAGGTAAGTCATCTGGAGTCACTTCCTTGAATTCTTCTAACACCCCCTTCACTACCTCAGGAACTTCGTCAACAATCTCCTCCTCTACCTTCAGTACATTCTTCACCACCAAGGCATGCACCTCCTTGGTCTCCTTCATATCTTCCTCTACTTCCTTCTCTGAGCTCACAATGGATAGGAAAGACCGTCTTTCAGGCTTAGAGCCTTTAGGACATAGCGCTACTTTAAGAGGTAATAGTGTGTATCTCTTACCATCCTTCGCTAACCTGTAGAGGTTCTCTTTGCCAGAATGTTTGGCATCCACATCAAACTGCCATGGGCGCCCGAATAGAAGATGACAAGCATCCATGTCTACTATGTCACAGTAGACTTCATCACTATATTTCCCAATGGAAAAGGGCACCCTACACCTTTCCTGAACATCAATCTTCTCAGCGGCCTTAATCCATCCAATGGTATATGGATTAGGGTGCTTCTCTACTGGTAACTGCAATTTCCTAACCACCTGCCTGCTGATGATGTTTTCGCTACTCCCACTATCCACGATTAGATCAAACATTCTTCCACCAATCGTGCACCTGTACGAAACAACTGGTGGCGTTGAGTGCTATCTTCCTGTTTTGGCGTTAACATGAGCCTCCTGATCACATATGAGGGCTCATGCTCTTCATAATCCTCCCAAAGTACTCTTCATCCCCATTAGGATCACAACAAATATCCTCCTCCTCTTCTCGCTCTAACATATTGACAGCTCTTCGACTTGGGCACTCATTGGATCTATGCCCGGTTGATTGCAGCGGTAACACTTTCCCAGGATGGGTTTTGCATATGGGTTGGATTGCTTCTGGCCTTCCTTAGATTCCATCGGCCGCTTCTCCATAGCCCTTTCATTCTTCTTCTCACCACTACTATTCGGCTTCTCTGCAGCACTCTTCTCTTTATCATCAACCACCCTGCTGGTTCCACTACGTTCAGCCCTATCAAAGCCATATCTACGCCCACCACCATCAAATCTGGTGTTCTTATCGTTCAGCATGAGTTCAGCCCGTAATGCCATATTTTTTCCTCAATACTGTGACCCCAATTTTATCTCTGATCTGCAACTTTAATCCATCAACATACCTAGCCACTTGTTGCCCCTCACTTTCCTTCAAATCATTGCGCTCAGCTAATCGCATAAATTCAGCAGTATATTCGTGGACGGTTCGCAACCCTTGGCGACATCGTTGGTACTGTTGGAAAAGTATCTGTTCATAATCAGGGGAAGAAACTCACCTTTCATTAGTTGCTTCATGCGGATCCATGTTCACACGGGTTGTCTCTTCTCTCAACCGCCTACTCTGCACTCTCTCCACCAAGCGAAAGCACCACCCTTCAACCTACACGCCACCGTTTTCACCCTACGTTCTTCTGGCACATCCTTGTAATCAAAGAACCTCTCCACCTCTGCCAGCCAATCAAGAAATTCTTCGATATTAAACGTACCATTGAAATAGGGAAGATCTACCCTTAGGTGGTAATCCCCTCCATCGGCGTGATCATAATCATCATAATCGCGGTACTCCCTTCGGTTTCTTCCTCCACCATAGCCACCCCTCATAGGTGGTTGCCTCCTCTCAAACCCCAAAGCCTCTTCCTCTGAATCAACATCAGATCTGTACCCTCCGATTTGCACGGATGGATTCATTGATTGGAATATCATAATCTTCTCGTGGCCTAGGTCATCTTTTGTCATCAATCCTACCCCTATTATTAGTGACCTCCATAGCATCAAATCGCCCAATCAAAGTCTCGACAAGCTGCTCTACCCACCTCAATCTTTGATCCATAACATTTATCTCCGTCCTTAGAACCGGTTGATCAGCCCCTTGGACTCCTGCATCATGAGCACCGTCATGAGTGCGACCGCCGTCGACGTCAATGCCAGAAGACATCTTGCAGGAACTCACCTTGCTCTGATACCAATCTGACGCAGTACAAAAGCATTGGAATAAACAAGAATTCAATAACAACGACTAAACTCCAAGATAAACAATCAATCGCAAGCGATTCAGAGAAAACCTCTCTCAAGATGATTTTTTTTAACTTTTAATAAAATTGATTCCCTCGTCTCAAAAACCCTAAAACAACTATTTATAGTCTATAGGGAATAAAATAATTTAGGAAACTAAAAATCTATAGAAAATAAATAATTTAGGAAACTAAAAGCTATAGGAAATAAAATAATTTAGGAAACTAAAAAGCTATAGAAAATAAAATACTTTAGGAAACTAAAAAGCTATAGGAAATAAATAATTTAGGAAACTAATTAGCCTTGCTCTCAAACAACTTCTTTTCGTCCTTGCTTCGGTTTATTTTCTTTTCGTGCATCCAACTTGTCCATATATCTCATTGCAACCCTATTTGCATCAAATTGAAATCCAGAAAATGTTGTTTTTTTTGTGTGTTTTTGGCAGATCTTGCTCCCTGTAATTGCTTGATGTTGCAGTGGTCAATTGATTGAATTTTGTAATTCCTGTTTACATTCTTGTTAAAGGACATGACTCGCATGAGTTATTCTTGTTTCATTTTATCCTATCATGCCAGGGTACCACAGTGGACGAGGTTTTTAAGTCGACCAAGTTTTCTGACCTGAATCCCTGCAACCCTTGAACACCATGTAAAAGTCTCGCTTTTGAATACAACTCAACTCATAGTTTGATTTATTAGATTCATATTTTAGGGGATCTAACAAAGTTTTACGCTGGGTAAAGTCTTGCTTATTAATGTAAAAGAATTTTAACCTTGCAAAGAAATATTTCCAACAATGTCACCATCAATCCCCGCTCCTAAAATCATCAGATACATCACACTTTGCTTGTTGGAGCCACCTAGTACCCTGCTCATTTTCTGTTTTCAGGTTTTACACTCCAGGTGAAACTCTGGTCTTCACTGCTGAATAAAATCTTTCTCAAAAATTATTACTGCAGCCTGAAGGAACTCTTTTTGATCAGCAGCGCTAAATAAAAATCAGACGACTTTAGCATCGGCAATAAAAAAAACTTGGACAGTTGTGATCTCGATCTAGTAACCAAACCATATATTCTCTTCAAAAAATATTTATATGACTTTTCCTATTGTTTTGCGAATTTATCTTAGATTGACATGTCTATATGATATGCACGTGTTCAGAGCTCACATGTGTTTGTGAAAGGGTTATGAAAGCAGGTGATGTGGAGGACTGCGGACATAAGAGATAATTTCTAGTATTAACATAGGATAGGGGTTATTTGTGACAATGTTTGTATAAAATTTGAACCTATCAATCAATCCACTTATAGGAGGCGGTTATCATCGGTAGCTATTTCTCATTGTTTGAATGTCTTTGCTAAGTCCGACAAAATTCACCCAATTAATCTGGCATTATGCAAATCTAGATATGAGGCACACCAAGTTTATAACGTTGCAACTGGAATCTCAAATGAGTTTACAACTAGTTTATAATATTGTAATTGAAATCTTAAATGAATTTTGTCTTGCTCAGTAAAATTTTGGGGATAAAATTTCTTGACAACCTAGATATCTCGTCAATCTTAGACATTTGAATCCCTCATTATGATTAATGGCTCTTCGAGAGTGAGACTGTTTTCTTATTAAATTTTTGTGTGCGAGCATGGAGGCCGGTAATGTTTCCTGCATGATTAGTCTGAATGAAAATAATTGGATGATATGAAAACTAAGGATGGAGGGCCTCTTGTATTGCAAGGATCTATATGAACCTTTGGAAGGTGTCAAAGCAAAGCCCATGATAATGACAGATGATGCTTGGATCATGTTAGATCAGAAAGCAGTCGATTTTATTCGGCAGTGGTTGGATGATAGTGTCTTTCACCATGTTTCTACTGAGACTTCTGCAAACTCTCTTTGAAAAAAGTTAGAAAGTCTCTATGAGAGAAAATAGCTGGCAACAAGGCTTTCTTGATCAGAAAACTAGTGAATCTAAAATATAAAGAGGGTGTTTCTATTGCTGAGCATTTGAATGAAATGCAGAGTATTCATAACCAGTTATCCTCTATAAAAATATCTTTTGATGATGAGTTGCAGGCATTGTAACTTCTTAGTTCATTACCAGAAAGTTAGAAGACACTGGTGGTTTCCCTCAGTAATTCTGCACTAGACGGTGTTGTCACCATGAGTCAAGTAACAGGTAGTTTGTTAAATGAGGAGTTAAGGAGGAAGAATTTAGCAATTTCTCAGATTGATTCACAGGCACTTATCTCAGAGAATAGAGGACGGTCAAAGTCTGGAAATAGAGACAATTCATACAATGGTAGAAGCAAATCAAGGTTAAGAAAAGATATTATTTGCTACAACTGTGGTGAGAAAGGGCACTACAAGAATCAGTGTAAGAAGCCTAAGAAGAGTAAGAAAAAGAAAAAAGAAGTGGAAGATATAGAGTCAAAGGAGAATATCACAGCTACAGTGCAAAGTGATAATTATTTGATTTTATCTACTTCTGATGGTATCTTCTTATGTGAGCATCAGAATCATGAGTGGATGATTGACACAGGTGCTTCTTATCATGCTACACCACGGAGGAAATTTTTTTCTACCTATAGGACTAAAAATTTTGGTATTGTTAAGATGAAAAATCAAGACACAGCAGACATCATTGGCATGGGTGACATCTACATGAGGACCAATCTTGGTTGTAAGTTGGTGCTCAAGGATGTAAGGCATGTGGCTGACTTAAGGCTAAATTTAATTTCAGTTGGAAGACTTGATGATGAAGACTTTGATAGCAGATTTCATAAAGGGCAATGGAAGCTCAGTAAAGGTTCACTTGTTGTAGCCAGTGAGAAGAAATGTCACACTTTGTACAGGTTGCAGGCTAAAGCTTATGGTGAACAATTGAATCCTACAGAGAAAGACTTCAACATGGAGTTGTGGCATAAACTACTGGGACACATGAGTGAGAAGAGGCTACAAGTTATTTCCAAGGAAGAAGTTCTATCAGACTTCAAAGGGATACATCTGAACCTATGTATTGATTGTTTGGTTATGCATTTTATTTATTATTCCGCTGCGTATTACAGTCTGCTAGTATTTGCTCGTATATGGATTCTTTCCCATCACCATGCTCTCTCATACATCCCAGCCTTGTACCATGATCTGACTGAATGGATATTTGCAGTTTCCTATTAAGTGAGAATGTTGAGCACAAACCATGACATTTGAACAAATATAAGAGCAAACTAACGATTGAGTAATTGAAATCTAGAAAATGTTTTTTTTTTGTGTTTTTGGCAGATCTTGCTCCATGGAATTGCTTGATGTTGCAGTGGTCAATTGACTGAATTTTGTCATTCCTATTTACATTCTTGTTAAAGGACATCACTCACATGAGTTATTCTTGTTTCATTTTATCCTATCACGCTAGGGTACCACAGTGTATGAGGTTTTAAGCCGACCAAATTTTCTGACCTGAATCCCTGCAACCCTTGAACACCATGTAAAAGTCTTGCTTTTGAATACAACTCAACTCATATTTTGGTTTATTAGATTCATATTTTAGGGGATCTAACGGAGTTTTACACTGGCTAAAGTCTTGCTTATCAATGTAAAAGAATTTTAGCCTTGCAAAGAAATTTTTCCAACAATGTCACCATCAATCTCCGCTCCTAAAATCATCAGATACGTCACACTTCCTGCTCATTTTCTGTTTTCAGGTTTTACACTCCAGGTGAAACTCTGGTCTTCACTACTGAATAAAATCTTTCTCAAAAATTATTATTGCAGCCTGAAGGAACTCTTTTTGATCAGCAGCGCTAAATAAAAATCAGAGGACTTTAGCGTCAGCAATAAAAAAAAAACTTGGACAGTTGTGATCTGGATCTAGTAACCAAACCATATATTCTGTTCAAAAAATATTTATACGACTTTCCTTATTGTTTTACGAATTTATCTTAGATTGACATGTCTATAAGATTGCACATGTTCAGAGCTCACATGTGTGGTTTTGTGAAAGGGTTATGAAAGCAGGTGATGTGGAGGATCGTTGACATAAGAGATAATTTCTAGTATTAATTTTGGATAGGGGGTTATTTGTGATAATGTTTTTTTATAATGGTAAATGGAGGGATCAAGTCCTCCTAATTTATATAAAAAAATAAATGTAATTACAAGATGAAAGTGATAGGAGGCATATAGTTAAGGTACGAGCCTGCTCAAAAGGAGTTTGTGACCATCACAAATATTACCTTATTGTTGGAAAGAGAGAATAGTTTAATAAAGAAATATTCATGAAGAAGAAAGTATTTAAGAAATATTCTTCTGTCAAACTTGCTAGCAAAGTGCAGTGATGATTTCTTGCTTTTCACAATGATCATTTAATATTTTTACTTCTCTAAGAGGATTAGAGAGCTCTTAAATTAGATGATGAAGAAGAAGAAACACTAAAAGTAGATAGTATTTTATTTCATTGGATGGAATTTGGATAGGACGTGCTATATGCATGCCGTTCAATTTTGTGTCTCTCTCTTATTTTTTTCCTTTCTACCGTTACTTGATGCTTGCGTAGGGCTGACATGGCGAAAGAAAGAGCGACAGATAAAATCGAAGACTGCACTGCATTTGAGTTCCATCCTATTTCATGAGCTTCTAGCAAAGAAGTATCAAATTTGAAGCGGAGAAACTAATTTAAATTATAAGCTGTATAGGTGATAACTAATGCTAACATTTTAGCTATTTTTGATAAATATTTCACCTACATAGCGTTTATTTTCCAAAGCAAGCATAAGAAGATTTTAACTTTTTTAGCGCTGCCTTTTGCTAAATCGCATTGTAGAAGGGAAATTTCAGTCCACTATTTAAAAGTTTATAGAGAATATACCATCTTTCTTGAACTTCTTGGCTGGCACATTTCCCTTTTTTTTAAAGATTCATTGAGAAGCCACAACAACACATTAGATTTGACCATAGAGAGGTAGATTTCCTAGAAAGTGTGGCAGAACGGATAGGTTCAAGCAAGACATCTTCACAAAGTTGAATGATTTCTCTAGGCATCTTCCAAATACTACATTCTATTTTGACTCATTAGTTAATTGATAGAAAAATAATTAAGGACACGTGCATGAGTTTTGAAAGGTGAATGTCCTAAGCCCCTTGAAAAGGGGTGGATGATGACATTGTTGAGACTTATGTGAAGGTTAAATGCACATGATGCATGAGTTGGCATGGCCCAGCCAACTACAAAGGTGGCAAGTTAAGCTAGCTCACCTAAATTGGCACCTGTGGGTGAGATTCTATACAGTTTGGCTGGTTTACTTGTCGATAGGTTTCATTAATTGTCCGTATGCCAACATAGGTTGCATGGATGAAACGCATGTCAATAGGTTTCATTTTACCTATTAAAAATACATGCTCCTGCCGCTCGCTCAAACCTTTTCTTTTTTGCCCCCATATGTTTCTAGCATACTATGAAATTATAGGACAAATGATTCTTTGTGCTTTAAATCAAACCATTGCAATTTCAATCTCAATTAATTTATGCCATAAAATCAATCCTCTTTTCTTCTAAACCAAATTCTAATAAAAGCAGCACAAACAATGATGTAATGAATAATACGTAGTTGAAAGTAAGCAACTCAATAAGCGAATTCATTCCAAATTTTTGAAGGGCATGCTAGAAAGTTCCTAATTAAATATAAATAAGAAATGGTAATAATATTTTTTTTGTAAGATAGGAAGAAAAATCAAAGAGCATTAAATTAGAGAATAATGCAATTGTTGATAGAAAAAAATATAGATATATAAGATTAATTGAGTAAGGTTGAATAATTATTCTATCCGTGTAGGCAAAATAAATAGAGAAAAGTATCGGTCGATAGCTGTTTCATCATCATTATGATGATGATGTGACATTGCATTACAAGGATATGACCTTTAAAAGATAATTTCAAGAGAGATATAGGCATGGTGGCCAAGGCATAAAGTTGAGAGTTAATGTTGATCGGGCTATCCCTAAGCTGGTAGCGACATGGATGAATCATATTTTTCAAGGCTGATCCATTCAGTTGGACGAACTTTTCTATTGCTAAGATACATATGGTGCTAAGGTAGTGTTTGAAATAGGGGATAAGAGGGGATATCCAGAAGGATATCCTTTCTTATTCCCAAAAGCCATAACTATAAGTATAGCTGGGAATAAAGTTAACCAAAGGGATAATCTATGGTTAACCATGGGATATCCCCTCAATTTATTTCCTAGAAAATGCAGGAATAGCTGGTTATCCCTCCAAATAAGAGTAAAAAAAAGTTATCCTATGGATTTACCTTTTTGCATTTGATATGATCAATGGGATAGCCAAGGGATATCCCTAGGAATAGTCAGGGGACAAACTCTATCCCGTACACTTATCCATGGATAATATTTTTTCTATCAAACACTATAAAGGGTGCAAAATTGATGGATAAGGTTTAATCATGGTAAAGTTCAATGCTAGAAAGCTAAAAGTTGGAAGAAAGAAAAAGTATTTGCTAAAAATAACTAATAAACAAAAAAATAGCGTAAGATTAAATCAGTTCCTATAGCACTCTTTTGAAAAATATATAAATAATATATCATTCGGTTGTTCATCCTTTTCTGACATTGGTGTATGCACGCCTGTTAGAAGACTCTGCTGTTGTATCCTAGAGGGTAGTCGTGCTCTGATCTTCTGCACCGAGATATTATCTCCGAGAGGCGTGAATCTACTCTTAAGAACAGTGTCGTGCACGCCACAGCATCTTCTCAAATAGATTCAAATAGATAAGATCATCCCGGGTACTATCTTTTCTTCTTACTTATCCAACAACAATCTTAAGAGTAGATTATGGACTCTATTATGGTTGCTGCTACTATGCTACTAAGTCCTTTCCCGATATATCTAAGATTGTGCAATTTACTAGTTTCCATTATAAACATTGGAAAGAGAAAATATTTTTAATATTAGATGTTTATAATATAGCATATGTTTTAACTTATTCTAAACCTAAAAAAAAGGATGATCTTCTAAATTGGAAAAAGACAACGTATGTTTTTATTGCATTTAATCATGATGGATAAGGCATTATTGCATTTAATCATGGTGGATAAGTCTCAGGTTTTAAACTTGAGATCTTCGGTCTGAGGCTTTAAATAAAAAAAATGTGCCATGATTTTTTCTTTCAAAAATGTGCCGTGATTTTGCGTTTTTCTTTCCTTTCTCTCGTACGATGAGGTTAGAGGACGTGCGTCTTTCTTTCCTGTTCTTCTTTCTTCTGTCGTTCTCCCTGAGAAGGAAGATTGGGGAGATGACATGCGATGAGCGCGATGAAGATGGGGTTTTGGCTTACGGGATGAAGCACCAAAGCCAAGCGAAAGACACACTGGTGACCGTACAAGAAAAAAAAAAGAAATTGATGACTTCCTCCTAACTTTATGTTGATAGTATATATATCTTTTCATTTGTATTAATTGATTATTGAATGTGCTCATGATTTATGTGAAAAAATAAATCATCATAATCCAAGGCACTAATATTATTAAATAATATTAATTAATGTTCATCAAAGTGACTTAATTAATTAAATTTTAGTGAAGTTGGTGTTTATAGAGGTAAACAATGGTGTCTTACAATCCAAATATGCTCAAATTATTGATAGTTTTATGTATTTGATTAACTGCACTCGACCTGACATTACTTATGCTGTAGGAAGACTAAGCAGATATACCCAATGTCCTAATAATGATCATTGGATTGCATTACAAAGAGTACTTAGATATTTGAAAGGAACCATGAACTATGATTTAATGTATTGTGGGACTCCTAGAGTATTAGAAGGGTATTGTGATGCTAACTAGATTTCAGACTCTGATGAGATGAAATCCACTAGCGGATATGTGTTTACCCTTGGAGGAGGAGCAGTATCATGGAAATCATCTAAACAAATATGTATAGCTCGGTCTACAATGGAATCCAAATTTATTGCCTTGGAGAAGGCTAGTACTGAGGCCGAATGGCTCAGGAATCTTTTGATAGATCTTCCCATTTGGATGAGACCAGCTCCATCTGTGTCTATACATTGTGATAGTCAGGCTGCCATAGCTAAAGCTAAAAACAAAATTTATAATGGAAGAGTAGACATATATGTCTAAGACATAATGTTGTGAGGCAGCTTATTAATGATGGAGTAATATCTTTGGATTATGTAAGGTCAAAGTTGAATTTGGCCGATCCTCTGACTAAGCCTCTAAGCAGAAAGGTTGTGAGCAATACATCGAGGAAAATGGAATTATACCCAGATCAAAAGTGGAAGTGATGGTGACCCAACCTTCATGAATGAAGATCCCAGGAAGAAGGTTCATATGGGAAAATAATTCACTGGATAACTTGGAGTATACTATCATAAATATTTATATTGTTAAATCCCTTTCTATGGTGTGAGAGTATTCTGTAGTGTTTAGGTTGAACTAATATGTGAAGTTCTTAATGGATGTCATAGCCTAATTTGGGTGGTATACAAAACTATAGTGTATACTTGATGATAATCCACCTATATGAGTATGGAGGTGGTGACCGCTTCCTATGAGACTTGGGTGAGATCTCTAGAATACTCATGAATATCCAGGTAGACGCATGACCGAAACGTGTCAACCCGCTTGAACAACCAAAATCTGAGAGATGGAATGTGAGTTATAAGTCAATGATCCAATAAAAAAGGATTGGTTCATAGAAACTTAGTTTCACCAACCTTTTATGGATTACACTTGTTTTCTCTGGTTCATAGTCACATAGACACCATAGCTTATGCATTACATTCTTAAAGTTCTTTCAAAGTTTGTTTTATCTTCTTTTATATATTGAAATAGTGAAGGATTGTTGAAAATCTAGTGTATTTCAATATTCAAAACCTTTTTAACTTGATAAGTCCGTTTATCTGATACGTCGTTATCAATAGGTAGGGATAAGTCTTTTTGATTTGTTGACTAGTTTTTTAACTTATACATCTCTATGTACATGATAAGTCTTTTGTTGAC
The DNA here is from genome assembly GCA_900491605.1 of Calamus simplicifolius. Lineage (NCBI taxonomy): Eukaryota > Viridiplantae > Streptophyta > Magnoliopsida > Arecales > Arecaceae > Calamus > Calamus simplicifolius. The sequence goes on along the minus strand of UESW01003886.1, from coordinate 1,070,243 downwards.
CGACCCGTTGGATTAGATTGATTCGTCGCTCTCAACCGGTGCGTGCTTCTTTATAAATTCGAAGCAATGCTGGTGTTTAATTGATTCAATTCATTTTGCTTTCATCCTTATCCAGAGATCCATTCCTTCATCCTTATCCAGTCGAGAGATCCATTACCTTGCTTCCATACTTATCCAAAGAGAAGGAACTCATTCGGTTGTTCATCCTCTTCTGACATTAGTGTGTGCACGCCTGTTAGAAGACTATGCTGTTGTATCCTGGAGGGTAGTCGTGCTCTGATCTTCTGCACCGAGATATTATATTTGTGAGACACAAATATACTCTTAAGGACAGTGCCATGCACGCCACAACATCTTCTCAAATAGATTCAAATAGATAAGATCATCCCGGATACTATCTTTTCTTCTTACTTATCCAACACATAACTCACATGAGTTATTCTTGTTTCATTTATCCTATCACGCCAGGGTACCAGAGTGGATGAGGTTTCTAAGCCGCCCAAGTTTTCTGACCTGAATCCCGCAACCCTTTGAACACCCTGTGAAAGTCTCGCTTTTAAATACAACTCAACTCATAGTTTCATTTAGTAGATTCATGTTTTAGGAGATTTAATGGAGTTTTACGCTAGCTAAAGTCTCGCTTTTAAATGTAGAAGATTTTTAACCTTGCAAAGAAATATTTTCAACAATGTCACCACTAATCTTTGTTCCTAAAATCATCATATCCATCACACTTTGGTTGTTGGAGCCACCCAGTGCCTTGCTCATTTTATGTTTTCAGGTTTTACACTCCAGATAGAAGATTTTTAGCCAAATATTTCCAACAATGTCACCACTAATCTCCGTTCCTAAAATCATCAGATCCGTCACACTTTGGTTGTTGGAGCCACCTAGTGCCCTGCTCATTTTCTGTTTTCAGGTTTTACACTCCAATGATCTTCTGGTCTTCACTGCTGAATAAAATCTTTCTTAAGAATTATTACTGCAGCTTGAAGGAACTCTTTTTGCTCAGTAGCGCTAAAGAAAAATCAGAGGACTTTAGTGTCTGCAATAGAAAAACTTGGACAGTTGTGATCACAATTTAGTTGTGACCTCAATCTAGTAACCAAACCATATATTTTCTTTAAAAAATATTTATACCGAAGGACTTCCCCTATTGTTTTGCAAATATATATTAGATTGACATGTTTATATGATATGCACGTGTTCAGACCTCACATGTGTGGTTTTGTGAAGCATTATGAATACAGGTGACGTGGAGGATCGCTGACATAAGAGAGAATTTCTAGGATTAATTTGGATAGAGGGTTGTTTGTGATAATGTTTGTATAAAATTTGAACCTATCAATCAATCCACTTATTGGAGGTGGTTATCATCAGTAGCTATTTCTCATTGTTTGAATGTCTTTGCTAAGTCCAGCAAAATTCACCCGATTAATCTGGCATTATGCAAATCTAAATATGAGGCACACCAAGTTTATAACGTTGCAACTGAAATCTCAAATCAGTTTACAACTAGTTTATAATATTGTAATTGAAATCTAAAATGAATTTTCTCACATTTGAATTCCTCATTATGATTAATGGCTCTTCGAGAGTGAGACTATTTTCTTATTAAATTTGCAAACTCCTATAAATGTCGGTCAATTGCGGCAACCATTTTCAGGTGAATGGTGGCTGGTGCAACTTGAAATAATATATTGCAGGTCACATGGCTGATAGTTTGTATTGCGTTGCTTTAGACTAAACCCTACGCCAGTCTGGACGCATCCGCATCATCTGCCATGCCTCATTAAGCCCAAATTGTAGTACATGGAGAGTTCCATATCATCATTAAATTAGGCTCACTAGCCAATCTAAAGAATGGATGAAAATAATAAGTAGAAAAATAAATGGAATCCTTTTTCTTTTCCTAATACTACATTTTTTTTATAATGGTAATTAAATGGAAGGATCCAGTCCTCCTAATTTATATAAAAAAATAAATGTAATTACAAGATTAAATAGTTAAGGTACGAGCCTGCTCAAAAGGAGTTGTGACCATCACAAATATTACCTTATTGTTGGAAAGAGAGAATAGTTTGATAAAGAAATATCATGAAGAAGAAAGTATTTAAGAAATATTCTTCTTTCAAACTTGCTAGCAAAGTGCAGTGTTGATTTCTTGCTTTTCACAATGATCATTGAATATTTTTACTTCTCTAAGAGGATTAGAGAGCTCTTAAATTAGATGAAGAAGAAGAAGAAACACTAAAAGTAGAAAGTATTTTATTTCATTGGATGGAATTGGATAGGACGTGCTATATGCATGCCGTTCAATTTTGTGTCTCTCTCTTATTTTTTTCCTTTCTACCGTTACTTGATGCTTACGTAGGGCTGACATGGCAAAAGAAAGAGCGACAGATAAAAAAAAGACTGCACTGCATTTGAGTTCCATCCTATTTCATGAGCTTCTAGCAAAGAAGTATCAAATTTGAAGCTGAGAAACTAATTTAAATTATAAGCTGTATAGGTGATAACTAATGCTAACATTTTAGCTATTTTTGATAAATATTTCACCTACATAGCGTTATTTTCCAAAGCAAGCATAAGAAGATTTTAACTTTTTTAGCGCTGCCTTTTGCTAAATCGCATTGTAGAAGGGAAATTTCAGTCCACCACTATTTAAATTTTATAGAGAATATACCATCTTTCTTGAACTTCTTGGCTGGCACATTTCCTTTTTTTTAAAGATTCATTGAGAAGCCACAACAACACATTAGATTTGACCATAGAGAGGTAGATTTCCTAGAAAGTGTGGCAGAAGGGATAGGTTCAAGCAAGACATCTTCACAAGTTGAATGACACTACAAGAAAGTATTGTTGATGCTGGATCACCAGATTTTTTCTCTAGCTACGAGATCTCTTTTTTTCTGAAGGAAAAATCCTTCCCTCTCCCTTCCTCCTCCCTCCTTTTTATCCTCTTCTTTTCTTCATTTTATCATTATTTTTGTTTTAATTCCAGAAGTCCACGTGTTGGATAAGTATTCATCTTTTATCTCTCTTACTACGTGGTCATTCGGTGATAATTAATAATAAGGATATTAAGAAACTTATTCACGAAGGTAAGGATTTCATGATGCCTTGATTATCCCGAGGGAATGTCAGGGTTAGTGGGGATATCAGAGTCAGAGAAAGGTATCTGGCTCTAAAAAGAGGTTCAGTGTCTCTTTCTGGATAAACGGCGGCTTTTCAGTGCTTGTCTTATTCGCATCATTTAAAGCGTTATGATGTTTTGCATTTCTCGATTTGTGAGCCCCCTCTCCCCCAGGTTGGGGACCGCCTAGGACTAGGGGCCGCCCAGGCTCTGGGGCCGCCCAGGGCTAGGGACCGCCTGGATCCGGGGGCCGCCAGCCTCTGGGGGCCGCCCAGGACTGGGGACCGCCCAGGATCGGGGCCGTCCAAGACTGGGGGCCGCCCAGGATTGGGGGCCGCCCAGGCTCTAGGGGCCGCCCAGAACTGGGGGCCGCCTAGGATTGGGGGCCGCCCAGGCTCTGGGGGCCGCCCAGGACTGGGGGCCGCCCAGGCTCTGGGGGCCGCCCAGGACCGGGGCCGCCCAGGCTCTGGGGCCGCCTGGATCCGTGGGCCGCCCAGCCTCTGGGGGCCGCCCAGGACTGGGGGCCGTCCAGGACTGGGGGCCGCCCAGGACTGGGGACCGCCCAGGATCGGGGGCCGTCCAGGACTGGGGCCGCCCAGGATTGGGGGCCGTCCAGGCTCTAGGGGCCGTCCAGGACTGGGGGCCGCCTAGGATTGGGGGCCGCCCAGGCTCTGGGGGCCGCCCAGGACTGGGGGCCGCCCAGGACCGGGGGCCACCCAGGCTCTGGGGTCACCTGGATCCGGGGGCCGCCCAGCCTCTGGGGGCCGCCCAGGACTGGGGGGCCATCCAGGACTGGGGGCCGCCCAGGACTAGGGACCGCCCAGGATCGGGGGCCGTCCAGGACTGGGGGCCACCCAGGCTCTGGAGACTATATATATATATTGCTTTTTAACTGTTTTTATTTATTATCCATATCATATGCCCCCTCGCCCTTCTTCCTTGTATTTAAGTGTATTGTGCACGTGCAAGGGAGGAGGCGGAAAAATTCGAATTTCAAACGTCCAGTACATGATAAGCGACGTTTCGAAAAAGGGAGGGGGAGGCGCCTATCTCTGAGAGGATAGCGTCTTTTCATTTGTCCGGCTCCACTGGGGACCACCACGTGTTCTTGTGGCGCTCGAGGCATTGCGTCTGATACCTATAAAGAAAAGAGGGAGCCATCCCTTTCCCTTTATCCTTAATTTCGTGTGTCTTCTTGCGTTTTTTACTTCCTCAAGCCCAGGTCAGTTGATTTCTTCCTTTTCCCTTTCTTTCTTTATGGATTCCCCCATAGATAGGAAAGGTAAGGGCCCCATGGTTGAGCCCTCCCGAGAGGAGATTCTTCAAGCACGTCGACGGGCTCCGGGAGGGGTAGTCATCCGCGGGGACCAACCCGCTGCTGGGTCTACGCCGCCCGTGTCTAGGTTGTTGTCTCCATCCCCTAGGGTCTCTTCTTCGTCCACCAGCCATGAGGTAGGACCTCCCGTGGTTATTTCTAAACTGGCTAGACCGGCGGACGTTGCTTCCACCATATCCTCCCAGGACCTTAGGAACCTTAGGGCCCAGTTTGGAATTCCTGATAATATTCGGCTCTCCGTTCCCCTTTTGAGGATAGGGTTACCTTAGCGCGACCAGGTAAGGTCGCTTTGTATGAAGAGTTCTTTAAGGGGGGCCTGCGACTGCCCCTACACCCTTTTTTGTGAATCTGTTGAACCGATATCGCCTTATCCCTGCACAGCTCACTCCCAATTCTATCCGCGTTATATTTTCATTTTTGGTGCTTTGTTCTTTTCATGGAGCTTCTGCTCGACTTTCCTTATTTAGAACACTATATAGGATTCGGAACCCAGTTAGGGATGGATGGTGGAGTTTTGCATCGAGGCCTAAAAGGGTCCTTAAGCTTAATCTCCTTTCTAAGATTAAAGGGTGGAAATCTAGGTTTTTCTATGCACATCTGGAGGGGTTCGGTGTAGATTGGGGTATCCCAGACACCAGTTCTAACCAGAATGCGAGCGTTGATGAGAGAGACCGCGAACTCTTCAACACTCTTATCTCTACCGTTATACCCCCCAGTAAAGAATTGTTATCGGAGGATAATCTCCGGGAGCTTGCTTTCGTGCCAGTGTCGCTGGCTGCAGCGCCTGGTGAGCCTCAAAGAATTCACCTCTCCTTCTTCTTTGTACTCTTAGCTATCATGTTTGGTGTCTTTTTGACTGACCCTATGTTTACTATATTGCAGCAATGAAGTTCTCTCGAGACTTCTTGGTATCAAACCTTCGAAAGAGAGAGAGGGCGAGCATGACGCGACAGGAAGCGAACCTAAAAAATCCCGTCAGTCAGAATCGGATCGCCAGGTTCAGCCTCCGGCGATAATTCCTGAAGTGACCTTAATAGAAGATAGTGAGGGAGAGATGAGTCCTCCGACGGGGATTCCGATAGGAAATCCTATCGAAAGAGAGCTTCCGGAAGTCATCCTTCTCCCCAATAAGAGTACCGGGGGATCTATAGGGAGTGCGGAAGCTGTTGAAGTTAATTTGCCGGGTCCTTCTTTATCAAAGGAAGTGGGCGCTCCTGCCCCCGCTCCTTCAGAAGCTTTAGGAAATCTACCTCCGCCTCCTCAACCGCCTAATCAGGGCGCTGGGTACAAAAGTTGTTTGTCGGAGACAATTCTTAAGCTCGCGATCCTGCCCAGGTTCCAA
>UESW01003886.1:1036896-1063687 GCA_900491605.1 Calamus simplicifolius | reverse complement strand
AAGTGGAGTGAGATCACTGATGCACAGAAAGCATCTATGATCGATCGACTTCAGTCAGTATATTGTATTAGATTACTTTAGATTATGTTTAATGTACTTAATATACCTTATAACTTTTATTATATATATATATATATATATATATATATATATATAGATATATATATATATATATATTATATATATATATATATATATATATATATTATACTTGCAGGAGAAGTTCGATCTTGATATGAATTTAGATCATATTAAAAAAGGTATTGAGGTTCAAATGAATAAAGTTTATCGAGAATTTAGATATCGGCTTCATATCCACTTCATTAGTCACGGTGGGGACACAAGTGTGAGCTTAGCAAAACAAAATAAGCCATCTCGTGTCTCGCAGAGTGACTGGGACTTTCTATGTGATTACTTTTATTCAGATGAGTATAAGGTAAATACATCCATACAAATATTTTAATAGTTTATATTTTTTATAAATCATGTAACCATTTTTATTAATTCTTTGATGTAGAAAAATTAGAAACAAATAAATCTAATCGGAATTGTAGCCTTATGCTGCTCTCACTGGATCGAAGTCTATATTGGCTCACTCTTATGATATGGTAAGGAATACTGTGAACCTAGTGCTTTTATATTTATGTATTTTGTGGTTGATATTGTTGTAGTGTTATAAATCTAGTGTAGTCATATTTATGAAAGATTTGATCCAGCATCTATGTTGAGTGCTAGATCCAAACTTAGGATTGCAATCGGTAGTAAGTTCTACTTCAATCACATCCCAGCACACACCTTGGTGGACACTAACTAAATTTTGCTCTAAGGCTAGTTTAGGTGTTGAGCTTCCTGCACTATAGGAGATACAAATTCCATAACTGGATGCAGAGATAAAGGATATCAAGCCTGAATCAACAAATTCCAGAGCCAATCAGATGTATATAGGTGACATTTGATGTGTGGGCTGACAAAAAGGAATACCATCAACTCCTTGTTTAATTTGACAGATATATCTATTCCACAAGTCAGTCGATGCCTCAAATCAGATTAACAATGTCGACCGCATTCCAAGTCTGATAAGCTATTTGACAGATATAGCTTTCCCTCTCCCTTGCACACGTTAACTTCACGTCTATTTCAGATCTTTCTTTTATTCGTCCTCTACCAAATCCAGAATACCCAGCTGGCTGTTTCAGCTTTCGAACCTCCAATATCTTGGTCTAAGTTATACCGACTTCCAAGATCTCATTCCAGCTGCCATTAGGAATCTGACCCTCTTGAGACCCTCAACCTCGATGGTATTTCTCACCTTTCAGCTGGGACACCACAAATCTTGAGCAGCCTCTGTAGGCTACAAAGGCTATCTTTCTCTGAATTCAGTTTTAATCAAAGGTTAGAGGATCTTGGAAAATATTTTTCTGGGTGCATTAGAAATAGTTTAAGTGAATTATATTTAGGGAATGCTTTGCTTCATGGCAACTTGCCAGATTGGATAGCAGACCTCAAGAATCTCACATATCTTGATCTTTCATTCAACTCGCTTTCTGGTGCTCTTCCTAAAAGTCTCGGACAAGTCTCTCGGCTGGCCTCTTTGGACCTCTCTCATAACTCTTTGGAGGGTGAACTGACAGAAGAACATTTTGCTAACCTCACAAGGTTGAAGCACTTGGCAGTAAAGTCCAGCTTATTGGCTCTAAATGTTGGCTCTGACTGGGTTCCTCCCTTTCAACTCGAATATATCGACATGAGCTCTTGTCCAATCGGCCCAAAATTCCCTTTGTGGCTTCGAACTCAACAGACGTTAGTTGAATTATATTTTTCCAATTCTGGAATCTTGGGTTCTATTCCTAAATGGTTGTGGAACCTCACCTCTTGAAGAGCTAGATCTCTCCCATAATGCCATCAACAGCACCGTTCCACATTTTCCATCAAATATACTTTATTTGGATTTGTCAAATACTTCACTTCAGGGACCAATTCCTCCAAGTATCAGCAAAATATTTCCTAATCTAATGCTTCTTGATCTGTCCACAAATAGCATAAATGGCAGCATTCCCTCATCTTTATGTAACTTGATGAACTTAACAGTGCTTGATATTTCAAATAATATATCAGGGGAACTCCCACCTTGCAAGAAGCATTTCCCAAAATCCTTATGTGCTCTTTTCTTATCAAACAATAGCATCATGGGAGGTGTTCCTACCTGGCTCTGTTCTTCCTCTAGTCTGTATTTCTTACATTGATACATTGATACATTGATACATTGTATTAGATTATACATTGATACATTGATAATTGTATTACATTGATGCGTTGATACATTGTATTAGATTATTACATTGATACATTGATAATTGTATTAGATTATTACATGATACATTGTATTAGATTACATTGATACATTGATAATTGTATTACATTGATGAATTGATACATTGTATTAGATTATTACATTGATGCATTGATACATTGTATTAGATTATACATTGATGCATTGATACATTATATTAGATTATTACATTGATACATTGTATTAGATTATTACATTGATACATTGTATTAGATTATTCCATTGATACATTGATAATTGTATTAGATTATTATCTTAAATTATTGTTTTAAATTATTATTGTTTCTTTCAGAGAGATCCTATTACTGGAGAGGAGCCATTAAGACTTCATCTGTGGAATACTCTTCATTTTGATAAAAAGAAGAATCAATGGATAAATAAAAAAGCTGAAGAAACCCATGTAAGTTTTTATCAATTAAAAATACAATATTATTGAATGTAATGTTTTATACTAAATATATTGAATTTGTTTCTTTTCATTGCAGGCACAGTTAATAGAGCGACTTTCTTCACAGGACTCTACAATAGAACCAATCAATGAGGATGTCATTTTGAGGAGGTTTTAGGCTCTAGATCTGGTTATAAAAGAGGATATGATCCATTACCGAAGGGTACATCGAGAATTAGAGGTAGTTCTTCATCTTCTAAAAACTCACAATTAAAGGGTGAATTACATGAGTGCCGAGAGCTCATCGCTCAGCAAGAGAATAAGCTTGCTCAACAAGAATATAAGCTCGCTCAGCAAGAGGATAAACTCACTCAGCAAGAGAAGACCATCCAGGATCTAAAGGCGATGACTACTGAGCTCACTGCTTTCATGCGACAGTTAGTACCTGGATATCGTCCTAGTGGATCCCAGCAGACTTCACCTCCATAGTACATGTATTTTTTTTAAATTATGTATTTTTTGAAACATCGTATATGATGATTTTATTGAAATGAATGAAAACTTTATTAAATTTTTTTGTGAAACTTTTATATTAGAAAATTATTTCTAGTATCATTGCTCTAATATTATATTATATATTTGTAACAGATGCAAAATAAAAAAATATTAAAATTTAATATTTTTAAAATTTAATTAAAATCTTATTACGGCGACTTAGTTTCGCCGTAATATCAATCTATTACGGCGAATATAAGTCACCGTAATATGTTTTTATTTTAATTTTAAAAATATTAAAACTTATTATGGTGACTTATTTTTGCCGTAATAGGTTGATATTACGGCGAAACTAAGTCGCCGTAATAAGATTTTAATTAAATTTTAAAATTTAAATAAAAACCTATTACAGCAACTTATTTTCGCTGTAATAGGTTGATATTACGGCGAAACTAAGTCGCCGTAATAAGATTTTAATTAAATTAAATTTTTTAAAAATATATAATGATGATATGTTATCGCCGTAATAGGAAGCTATTACGATAAAATAACGCACCGTAATAGGTTATTACGACAACATATTACTACGACGATTTGTAATGTATTACGATGAATTTTATCATCGTAATAATTTATTACGACGACTTTTGTACCTGTTGCGATGAATTAATTCATCATAATAAGTCATTTTTTTGTAGTGTGATTTCTCTAGGCATCTTCCAATACTACATTCTATTTTGACTCATTAGTTAATTGATAGAAAAATAATTAAGGACACATGTGCATGAGTTTTGAAAGGTGAATGTCCTAAGCCCCTTGAAAAGGGGTGGATGATGACATTGTTGAGACTTATGTGAAGGTTAAATGCACATGATGCATGAGTTGGCATGGCCCAGCCAACTACAAAGGTGGGAAGTTAAGCTAGCTCACCTAAATTGGCACCTGTGGGTGAGATTCTATACAGTTTGGCTGGTTTACTTGTCGATAGGTTTCATTAATTGTCCGTATGCCAACATAGGTTGCATGGATGAAACGCATGTCAATAGGTTTCATTTTACCTATTAAAAATACATGCTCCTGCCGCTCGCTCAAACCTTTTCTTTTTTGCCCCCATAAGTTTCTAGCACACTATGAAATTATAGGACAATGATTCTTTGTGCTTTAAATCAAACCATTGCAATTTCAATCTCAATTAATTTATGCCATAAAATCAATCCTCTTTTCTTCTAAACCAAATTCTAATAAAAGCAGCACAAACAATGATGTAATGAATAGTACGTAGTTGAAGTAAGCAACTCAATAAGCGAATTCATTCCGAATTTTTGAAGGGCATGCTAGAAAGTTCCTAATTAAATATAACTAAGAAATGGTAATAATTTTTTTTGTAAGATAGGAAGAAAAATCAAAGAGCATTAAATTAGAGAATAATGTAAATGTTGAGAGAAAAAAAAATAGATATATAAGATTAATTGAGTAAGGTTGAATAATTATTCTATCGCGTAGGCGAAATAAATAAAAAAAAGTATCGATCGATAGCTGTTTCATCATCATTATGATGATGATGTGACATTGCATTACAAGGATAGAACCTTTAAAAGATTTTGTCAGAGAGGTATAAACATGGTGGCCAAGTTAGGTGTTAACATTGATTGGGCTGTGCCTAAGCTGATCGTGGCATTGATGATTTGTTTTTTTCAAGGCTGATGCGTTCAGTTGGACGAACTTTTCTATTGCTAGATACATGTGGTGCTAAAGGGTGCAAAATTGATAGATAAGGTTTAATCATGGTAAAGTTCAACACTTGAAAGCAAAAAGTTGGAAGAAAGAAAGTATTTGCTAAAATAACTAATACACAAAAAAATAACGTAAGATTAAATCAGTTCCTATAGCACTCTTTTGAAAATACATAAATAATATATCATATTTAAAAATTTATTAATATTTATATAAAAACTAAAATAATATAAAAAATAAAATTAAAATATATAAATAATGCACAAGTTCCATTCTTCTCTAAAAATTAACCTGAACTTCTAACGCTTTCACGTGATAATTTAAGCTTATCTCATCAACCAAATTTAAACTTTGGCATGGTAATTTCAGCTTCTCTTCTCCCAAAGATTTTCTGGGACCAAGAGAGAATTATATGTGCAATGATTAAAATAAAGTAATAGAATTTCAAAAGAACCCCTTAAGCTTGGCTATTTTATTAATTGATGTCAAAAGATTTATCTTTTTTTCTCCCAAGGATTTGGAGCTATCGTTAGGACCTTTTGTGCCATTTTCATCCTAAAACATTAGTATCTGTTAAGGTTCAAAACGGAACAAGTCATTATGTTTTTTATCTTTGTTGTTGTTGTTGTTGTTGTTGTTGTTGTTGTTGTTGGGATTAGTAGTCTCACTGTAATTTTTCTAAATGCAACGGCAAATCTCCTCTTTAATAAACTCTTGTTTAGTATATAAATAGAGGCAGTAGTAGCGGAGGTGGCATTACAGAGTCCGTAGGAATGGGTTCACCTCATGCGCTTGTCATCCCTTACCCAGGGCAGGGCCATGTTATCCCCTTAATGGCTCTCTCGCATCTTTTGGTCGACCATGGCTTCAAGGTTACATTCATCAACACTGAATTCAATCAACGCCGGATTATCGCTGCCTTGTCCAAAAAAGGTGGTGATGGAGTGGAAGGGATCGAGATGGTTTCCCTTCCGGATGGGTTGGCTCCCGACGATGACCGTAGCAATTCCGGAAAGTTGAAGGAAGTTTTCTTAAAAGTCATGCCTGGACGTCTCGAGGAACTGATAAAAAAGATTAACGCATCGGAAGGTGACAAGGTCACGCGAATCGTCGCCGATTGGAACATGGGGTGGGCTCTCGCGGTGGCTCGAAAGTTTGGCATCCGGTCAGCGGCCTTTTGGCCTGCGTCCACTGCGGTGCTTGCGACGTTTGAGAGCATCCCCAAGATGATCCGAGATGGAATCGTCGGTGCCGATGGTAAGAGACACCGCTTGATCAATTTCTCTGAAAAATAAAATGTTCTTTTCTTTTTCTTTTTTTTTTAAGAATTTTTTATTAGTCTTTTTTTTTTTACGGGCTCTTTTAAAATCTTGAGAAAGAATTTTGCTCTCTGTCCTTTCTTTATGAGAAGGGATTTTTTTTTAATCTTGAGAAAGAATTTTATTATCAGTGCTTTTTTTAAGAAGTGTTCTTTTAAAATCTTGAAAGAATTTTATTATTAGTGCTTTTTTTAAACAGGGTTCTTTTAAAGTCTTAAAAAAAAAAAAAAAAGGTATCAGCAGTGCTTTTAAAGTTATCATTTGCAACGATGTTAAGGATTAGATGAGATTTTTTCTCTCTATCTCTTTATTGATTATTTATATTTACATATGTGATATAAATTTTTTAAAGAAATAAACATTCAGTTTATTATATCAATTGTTTTTTAATTTATCCGTTAACTATATGATAAGTTTATCTCTTACATAATGGTTGAAAAAAAAAAAATGGAAAAGATGCATTGGTGAGTTTTGGTGGTCACCATCGATCGATTCCTTCAATTCTTCTGGCCCCACTGCATTTCATATCGCAAACAAATTTAAAGAAATATCTATTGAGAGGACAAGCTCCTAGATTTAATAAAAAAATAAAGAGCCATTTCTCTTTTATGTATTTTATGCAGGAACGATAAAACGGAATGAGCCCTTTCAGCTGAGCCCTGGCATGCCGTCAATGAACAAAAGCAATTTTCCTTGGAACATCCCCCATGATCTACAAACACAAGAAATCTTCTTCAAGTACGTAAGTAGCAACAGTGAGGAATGGCAGCTTGCTGAAACAATCATTTGCAACTCATTCTATGACCTCGAGCCATCATCATTCGCTTTCTGCCCAAATCTACTACCTGTTGGACCACTGCTCGCAAGCCAATGGTCTGGAAAGGCTGTCGGGCATCTTGGCCAGATGATGCCACCTCCATGAGTTGGCTCGATGAGCAACCCGCCAACTCGGTCATTTACGTGGCATCTGGAAGCGTAGCGGTCTTAAACCACCAACAATTCCAAGAGCTCGCGCTTGGGCTCGAACTCTCCGGCCATTCATTCTTGTGGGTCGTAAGACCCAACCTCACAAATGGGATCGATGATACCTGGTTAGATGGGTTTCGAGATCGAGTTAAAGGGCGAGGAAAGTTGGTGGAGTGGTCTCCTCAACAGCAGGTAGTGGCACATCCTTCTGTTGCTTGCTTCTTCTCTCATTGTGGTTGGAATTCGACATTGGAAGGGTTGAAGAATGGAGTTTCTTTCCTCTGCTGGCCTTACTGGGGTGACCAATTCCTCAACCAGACCTACATCTGTGACATCTGGAAGACTGGCTTGAGAATAGAACCTGATAACAAAGGGCTTGTTCCAAGGGAGCAGATCAAAGAGAAGATCCGACAATTATTTAGGGATCAGGAGATAAAGGCAAGAGCTCTAATGTGGAAGGATATTGCTGATAGGAGCATCAAGGAAGGAGGATCATCCAATAAGAATCTCAAGAGCTTTATTGATGCCCTGAAAGAATGACGATTTCTTTTTGCTTGGCTGTTTGCTTCATAAACTTCAAATTTAAGGTGTGATATATATATATGTGTTACCACTTCACATGCGGATAGGTCAATGAGATGAACTCATTATATCTATTGCTATTCAAGTGACATTTCCTTCTTGTTTTCTTGTGGTAGAATTTATTTTGCATGGGGTCTTTAAGCGAATGGTCCCAATCAAAGCTGATAGTGTTTATAAGGAAATAGAATTCTGCTTAGGGCAAGAATTAAACCACAATTGTTTGAGTTAAAATTTAGCTTGCCTTTATTGCTTCTACTCAAGAGTTTAAATATAGGAAATAAGATAACTACATCCAAGAAAATAACAACTCTAACAGCTAATTACAAGAGTATAGCCAGATTATTTGAAGCAAACAACAGAAATAAATCACAAGTGATGGACCAAATCTAAAGCAAGCTGTTAACAATATGCATGTTCCACTAGTTCACGACCACACATAATCAACACGTTCTTCACTTATGCCACGTCAGCTGCATTCTGTTGCATAGCTTCCATCGAGATCGGGCGCGTGAGGGAAGATAGAGGAGAAGAAGAATAGATGGATATAGAAGAAAAAGATAATGCCTTTATTTTTGAGGTCTCAGCTCACCGATTACATTCTTTAGCCTTAAATAACCATCCATCTTGGATGATAAGACTTATCTGCACCAGCCTGTAACCAACTCCCTAGCCTGTAACTAACTCCCTAACAAACTCCCTAAAATATGAAAGTCTATCCAGAAACCTAAGCCCAATCCCCCTGGACCTAGTTCCATAACCTACAATTAGGTTACTAAACATTCTCTAAAAAAACTCCCTTCTAATCCATGCAAGAAAGCACTCAAACCCGAGCCCATGTACACCCATGACTCACATGCTCTTATTCTTGGGTCACAAGCCGATCCAAATGACTTAGGAACCTGAGAATTTATGTAGCCTAAGCTCTCAAACCTGTGTAACTCTCCTGAACTTTGGATGTGCCATACCTTAGCTTACAATCTCCACCTTGGTGCATCAAAGTTACAGTAAGCTCCACCTGGTCCATCAATCGCATCAGTGCTCCACATCTGAAGAAGCTATCCTAAGGTAGTACCTTAGTGAGTGCATTCGCTACGTTATCTTTGGTAAATACTTTCACAAGCTCCAACTCACCATCCTTCATAAGCTCCCTGATCCTGTGGTATCTGATGTCAATATGTTTGGTCCTAGCATGATAGATTGGATTCTGGACCAAACATAAAGCACTCTGGCTATCAGAAAAAACCCTGATCACTTCCTATGCTATCCCCATCTATAGTGCAAGACCTTTCAGCCACATAGCCTCCTTTGTAGCCTCTGAATTACCAATATACTCTGACTCTGTAGTAGACAAAACTGTCATTGACTGCAGACTTGACCTTCATGATATTGGACTACCATTCAACATAAAGACATACCCTGTCATTGACCTCCTGGTGTCCAAATCACCTCCATAGTCAGCATCAACAAAACCTGTTATCTAATCATGAGCCTCCATGGTCAGTCTAGTGCCATCCTCCATGCTACTATACCCATAGCATATATCAACACTGACTATGCCAATAAGATATTTGAAGATCTCTTTCAGAGCTCTCCAATGTGCTTTACTCTGACTAGCCATGAATTTGCTAAGTTGGCTAACAGCATATGCAAGGTCAGGCCTACAACACACCATAGCATACATGTGGCTGCCAACTCCTGAAGCATAAGGTACTCTGGACATCTCCTCAGTCTCTATCTCAGAACTTGGTGACATAGTATTGGAGAGCTTAATGTGACTGGCCAATGGTAATGCGGCTGGCTTTGCACTATCCATACTATACCTCTCCAAGATCCTCCTGATATAAGTCCCCTGAGATAAATGAAGCAACCTCCTGTGTCTGTTCCTAAAAATTTTTATCCCCAAAATCCATGTAGCAGGACCTAAATCCTTCATTTCAAACTCAGCTAACAATGCTTCCTTTAGATCCTCCACAACAGCTTTACTCTTGCATGCAATTAGCATATCATCCACATACAAAAGCAAGTATAATCTAAAATTATCTTCTAAAATCCCAAAATAAACACATGGATCATACTGACATCTAGACATGCCAATGCTCCTCACAAAGGTATCAAACTGCAGATACCACTGATGCAGTGACTGTTTAAAACCATATAAAATCTCTGCAAACGACATACCTTTCATTCTGACCCCGGTTCTATGAACCCCTCTGGCTGCTCCATATAAATCTCCTCCTCCAAATCCCCATGAAGGAAGCCATCTTGACATCCATCTGCTCCGTTCCAAATTCTACACTGCTACAATGCTCAGCAACATCCTGATAGATATGTGTCATACCACTAGAGAGAACACCTCATTGTAGTCAATGCCTTATTTTTGAGAAAATCCTTTAGCCACTAACCTAGCCTTATACCTAACCTTTCCTTCTCTGTGGCTCCTTCTTTGCACTGAAATACCCATTTACAACCAATGGGCTTCTTTCCATTTGGCAGTGACACCAACCGCCAAGTTTGATTCTTCTGCAGGGACTGCATCTCTTCTGCCATTGCCTGGACCCACCTATCTCTATCCTAGCTTTTCATTGCCTCCTGGTAGGTAACTGGTCCTCCACTGGCAGCCACCAATGCATATGACATGGTCTTGCCAAACCTATATCGCTCCGGTTGCCAAATGACCCTCTTTGGCTTATGTAGTGCAATGACAATGCCTATCCTAGGATGTGACTCCTCCCTCTGCTCATCTTGCCGTGAGCATGCATCTGGCTGGTCCCCACATGTGAAGACATATCTGAGTATGCTCCACCTAAATCTCATGTCCTCTTGGCGATCCTACAAAAGGTAAAATATCATAAGAGGTTAGTTACTCAACTACGCCCTGCTGAGCCTTCTGCTGCCCACCCACGTCCGACTGGGCCTCCGGCTGAACCTTTACCACCTCTTGCTTTTTGAGGACTGAGCTCTCATCAAAAACCACATCCCTGCTGATCGTGGCCTTCTGCTACAAGGGATCCCATAGCCTGTATCCCTTGACTCCTTGCAGATATCCAATGAACACCATTTTTTAGGCTTTTGCATCGAACTTGGTCTACTGACTGGCATCCACATGTACAAATGATGTACATCCAAAAACTCTGATATGGCTAAGCTCCACCTGTCTACTAGACCACACATCCTCTAGTAACCTTCCATCAAGCTTGACATGAGGAGACATGTTTACTAAGTAGGTTGTTGTGTCAACTATGTCCACTCAAAATATTTTAGGTAATCCTACTTGCAATCTCATGCATCTAGCTTTCTCCATGAGAGTTCGGTTCATTCTCTCAACCACTCCATTTTGCTGAGGAGTTCTAACCACTGAAAATTGCCTTTTGATGCCTTCGTCTGTGCAAAATTTTAGAAACTCCTTACTTGTGAATTCTCCATCGTTATCAAACGGCACCGCCTTTACATATCTCCTGTCTCCTTCAAGAAATTACCCAGGCCTTCCTTGAAAAATCATCAATCAGAGTCATGAAATATCTGGCTCCATGCCTACTTGAAACTGGAGCTGGACCCCAAAAATCACTGTGAACTAGCTCCAAGGGACCTGTACTGTGCGCTGAACTGGTAGAAAATTTTACCTTGTATTGCTTGCCCATCTGACATGCTCACAGACTTCTGCAACACCCTCATCCAAAGCTGGAATCATTTTGTCCTTCATCAGCACCCTTATGCCCCACTCTCCTAAGTGACCAAAACGGTAGTGCCACATGCGGTACATATACTACTGAATGTGCACTGCTGCTACTGTCTCGGACCCTCCACACATCACAGACCCAACCAACTGATATAAATTATTTTTCAGCCTCTTCCCCCTCATCATAACCATGGCACCTTTCATGACGTTGAGTATACCATTCCCGGAACGACAACTGAAACCAAATCCATTCCTCTCCAGGTACCCTAAGGACACTAGCTAGGTTCTTCTTCAAGTTAGGAACATGCTTCACATGAGTAAGAGTTCTCACAACCCCATCAAACATTTTGATCCTAACTGTGCCAACTCCTGCCACCCTGCAAGAATGGTTATCCCCTAATGTCACATTCCCTACATCAATTTTAGTATAATCTGCAAACCAGGACCGATGCGGTGTATAATAATGTGAGCAGGCTGAATCAAGTAACCAACTGTCTGTTGTACTTCTGTATGCATCTGAAACCACCAAGAGGTCCTCCTCGACCCCTATATCTTCAACAGTACTGACAGATTCCTTCTCTTTCTTCTCTTCTTGAGGTTTCTTCCAAAGAGGACAATTCCTCTTTATGTGTTCAACCCCATTACACTTGTAACACCTGAACTTGCCTTTGCCTTTCTTTGATTTGGACCTGGATCGGCCCCTATGCTTGTTGACCTCCTTGCCTCTGCCGGTTCTCTCTCCTACCGTGAGGCCCTCCTGAGGTACACCTTTCCCTATTATCTTTCCCCGTTGTTCATTGGATCTCAACATAGACACAATATCTTCATAAAGCAGTGTAGTAATAAGAGGATCATAAGACATAGGCAATAAATATAACAAGAGAAGAGATTTATCTTCTTCCTCCATCTTAACAACTAGATCATTAAATCATTGCATATCCTATCATACTTCTGAATATGTAGAACAATATCCCCGCCTTCCTGCATCCGAAGACTATATAATTGTTTCTTTAACATAAGTTTATTGCACATATTTTTGCCCATGTATAAGGAATGCAACTTGACCCAAAGACCCTTTGGTTTCTTCTCATCTAGGACACTGTACAAAACTAAATCAGCAAGACACCCTCTGATCGCTGCACATGCCCTCTTCTCAAGAGACAACCAATCCCCTTTTGACATCTCCTCAGGCTTTGATTACAAAGCAACATCAAGAAAATTTTGCACTAGTAAATCCTCAACCCTCACCTTCCACATGGAGAAACTCCCTTTTTCATTAAATTTTTTAAACTCAACTTTGCTTCCACTACTCATTGTTGATCAGGCCACAAATAGTAATTACAGAGATGAATTAAGAAAAATACCTAGAGGTGAAATCCTGATTAAATCCTCTCCTACAGCCCCTTTCAAGAAGTTGACTCCACGTTAAACGACTCCCTCAACGTACCAAGGCTTCCGTAAAGAGAGACTCACCGTTGACCGTGGAACTTTGACCTGAAATTAATGCTGGAATAGAACACCCACTTCCTCGTGTCTTAATGCTGGAATGCCTCCTCAAACCGTGCGTCATCTATGGAATTAATGCCGGAATGCCTAGAATGCCTCTTCTTGGAGAAATCATGGGCATCTCCTCATATTTCGTCAGGACGTATTCTTGGGAGAAATCATCCTTCATAGATCCAACGTCACAAGGCTTCCTTAAGTCTCCACGAACTCGTCCCGTAGGTGAATTCCTTCACAAAACCACTCCATCCTTTTGATCTCGTATGGTGAAGCTCTGATACCACTTGTTGCGCAGCTTCCGTCGAGATTAGGTGCGTGAGAGAAGATAGAGGAGAAGAAGAATAGATGGATATAGAAGAAAAGGAGAATACCTTTATTTTTAATATCTCTGTTCATCGATTACATTCAGAGAAGCCTTAAATAACCATCCATCTTGGATGATAAGACTTATCTGCACCAGCCTGTAACCAACTCCCTAACAAACTTCCTAAAATATGGAAGTCTATCCAGAAACCTAAGCCCAGTCCCTCTAGACCCAGTTCCATAACCTACAATTAGGTTATTAAACATTCTTTCAAAAAACTTCCTTCTAAGCCATGCAAGAAAGCACTCAAACCCGAGCCCATGTACACCCATGACTCACATGCTCTCTATTCTTGGGTTACAAGCCGATCCAAATGACTTAGGAACATGAGAACTTATGTAGCCTAAGCTCTCAAACCCGTATAACTCTCCTGAACTTTGGATATGCCACACCTTAGCTTACACATTCTTAATCAAGTACTTTGGATTCATGATTTCTTAATCTAAGCTTGATCTCATTCATCCAGCAATCTCAGGTTCCATGCTCTCTCATTCATCCCAGCCTTGAACCATGATATCATTGAATGGATATTTGCAGTTTCCTATTCAGTGAGAATGTTAAGCACCAACCATGACATTCAAACTAATATAAGAGCATACAAAAGATTGAGTAATTGAAATTCAGAAAATATTGTTTTCCTTTTTATGTTTTTGGCAGATCTTGCTCCCTATAAATGCTTGATGTTGCAGTGGTCAATTGATTGAATTTTGTCATTCCTGTTTACATTCTCGTTAAAGGACAGGACTCACATGAGTTATTCTTGTTTCATTTTATCCTATCACATCGGGGTACCACAGTGGACAAGGTTTTTAAACCAGCCAAGTTTTCTGACCTGAATCCCTGTAACCCTCTGAATACCATGTGAAAGTCTCGCTTTTAAATACAACTCAACTCATAGTTTGATTTAATAGATTCATGTTGTCGAGAATCTAACATAGTTTTACGCTAACTAAAATATTGCTTATAAATGTAGAAGATTTTTAGCCTTGCAAAGAAATATTTCCAACAATGTCACCACAAATCTCCATTCCAAAAATTGACAAATCCATCACACTTTTGTTGTTGGAGCCACCCAGTGCCCTGCTCATTTTTTATTTTCAGTTTTTACACTCCAGATGATTTTTTTTGTTACAGGCCGGCGATCACACCACTCTGGCGCGAGTCAAACTAGAAAGATAAGAGTACAAAATTTACTGAAAAATGATAGGACAAGGGACATCAGACGACCAAACCCACTGACCGTGATGGCGGGCAATAGTGGAAGCGACCCAATCAGTCACAACATTAGCTTCATGATAAATGTGACGAATCTCAAGGACAATACACTCCAGATGATTTTTGGTCTTCACTACTGAATAAAATCTTTCTTAAAAATTATTACTGCAGCTTGAAGGAACTCTTTTTGCACATTAGTGCTAAATAAAAATCAGAAGACTTTAGTGTCAGCAATAGAAAAACTTGGACAGTTGTGATCTCGATCTAGTAACCAAACCATATACTCTCTTCAAAGAATATTTATACCGAAGGACTTCCCTTATTGTTTTTCGAATTTATCTTAGATTGACATGTCTATAAGATATGCACGTGTTCAGAGCTCACATGTTTGGTTTTGTGAAAGCGTTATGAAAGCAGATGATATGGAGGATCGCATAAGAGATAATTTCTAGTATTAATTTTGGATAGAGGGTTATTTGTGATAATGTTTGTATAAAATTTGAACATATTAATCAATCCACTGATTGGAGGCGGTTACCATCAGTAGCTATTTCTCATTGTTTGAATGTCTTTGCTAAGCCCGACAAAATTCACCCAATTGATCTAGCATTCTGCAAATCTAGATATGAGGCACACCAAATTTATAACGTTGCAACTGAAATCTCAAATGAGTTTACAACTAGTTTATAATATTGTAATTGAAATCTTAAATGAATTTTCTCTTGCTCAGTAAAATTTTGGGGATAAAATTTCTTGGCCACCTAGATATATCATCAATCTTAGACATTTGAATTCCTCATTATGATTAGACAGTCCATGGCCAGGCCACGGCGAGGCAAAAAAAAAAGGTTTAAACAACCCCCCAGCCCCCCCTCCCCCATCCTCACGGCCATGGCCGCGGCCGGGCCATAGTCAGGCCAAAAAAAAGGTTTAAAACCCTCCCCATGGCCAGCCGTGGCCTGGCCACAGTCCGTGGCCAGGCCATGGCCATGCCAAAAAGAAAAGGTTTAAACAACCCCCTAGCCCCCCTCCCCCCATCCTCGCTGGCCACGGCCGGCCGCGGCCGTGGCCGCTTGGCCTCAGTCTGTGGCCAGGCCACGGCCAAGCCAAAAAAAAAAGGCTTAAACCCCCCCATGCCCCGCCCTCCCTTTGTCGTCGGCCACGGCAGCGGCTGGCCGTGCCTGGCCACGGAACCCCCTACCCCCCTCCCCTATCGCCAGCCAGGCCGTGGTCGTGGCCGTCCTCACCAGCCATGGCCGCGGCCGGCCGTGGCCTGGCCAGAGTCCATGGCCAGCCACGGCCAGGCCAAAAAAAAAAGTTTAAAACCCCCCTCCCCCAATGGCCGGACCGTGGCTAGGCAACGACCAAAAAAGAAAATTAAAACAACCCCCCCTCCCCTGTCGCTGGCCACGGTCGTGGCCTGGCCATAGGTTGTGGCCAGGCCACACCCAAAAAAAAATTAAAACAACCCCCCACCCAGCCCCCCTCCCCCTACCCTCTCCAAGGCCGACCGCGGCCCACACCCCGTGGCTAGGCCACGGGCATAAAAAAAAAACCTAACACGGGCCCAAAAAAATTATTATGTAATAATTATAATATAGTTATTACATAATAATTATATTATATAATAATATTAATAATATCATATTATAATATATATTAACATATATTAGTTTATAATATTATAATAATAAAATAAATTATGGTATTCTAATCAATAATGATTGCAATATAACATCATTATAATATTTGCTAATTAGTGATTCTGATAGTAAATTAATTAAATAAATTGCTAAATAATTAATTAGTATTTTGTATTAAATTTATTAAGTCATGATTTATTAGTGGTTTTTATATAATTATTGTTGAATTTTTTAGCATGTTAAACTATGCATGGTAGTTTATTGCTGAACATCTTACATATATTGTTGCATCTTATTTTTGTTATGAAATGGTTTGTCTTTGACTTTGATTTAAGTTACAAGAACATGATATATTGGGATATGTTATTTTGGTAATGAGATTATGTATGGCTTTAATAGATGTGCCACGGTTGATGTGTTATGAAAATTTTGTCCAGCCTGTCCAATATTAAAACCATAGTATTATTAGATAATACTATGCATAAATATTAGATTAAGGTTATTATCTTGGACATAATAATCTTATAAAGTTAGTGACTATAGACCATAATCAAAATATGTATAATAGTCAAGAAAACTCTTTCACAAGTATAAGTTCGATTGTTTTTGGAATTGAATATTATTTCTTGTAGCACTATAACCTTTAGACCGTTTGAGAATTTGCAAGACTTAGTCTTGCAAATTCTCAAATTGTCCTAGTGGACAGTTTGAGATTATTTTTTGCGATATGTTAGACTGCTATTAGTTATCGTTGGTTGAGATTGCGGTTTGTATTTCCTATGTTCTCCTAGTGTGGCATATATGCCACACATTTAGGAGAACATACAGGAAAATGCTGCTGAAATTTCAACATAAATCGATGATAATTAATAGTAGAATAACATATCATAGAAAATAATCTTGAATGGGATAGGGCCTTACCTTTTAGATATGAAGTGAAAGTGAAATTAATTTAGGACACTTGCATACTTGTGAAGTCTCATGAACTCCACGTAGCACGGCCTTGCAGGGCAGGGACCTTAGCAGGGTTGGCCTAATAAATTGGTTGCAATCATGAAAAATAAAATTGATTTATCATTATAAATTATTTAAATAGTTATTATTAACCTTAGATGTGTCAAAAAATAATTTAGTTATATATTTATTAATACTATATAGTTTTATATTGTGGTTTTCTTTAATGGTTTACCAGAAATTGTATAAGTTGGTCAAAAATGAGCGGGGCTCGCTCGTGGATGTATGCAAGGATAAAAGATGGCTTGCTTAATCCAAATTTTTGAATGGATTGGAAGAATTTATTGGATTTGCATGTAGCCAACCTGAATGGATGGATGGGCCTAGGATTAGGTGCCCTGCAACTTATACAGGTGTAGAATAAAGCCTACAGAGATGTTGAAACTGTTGAAGGTGCATTTGTGTAAAAAGGGGTTTGTTCCTGGTACGATGTTTGGTACTGTCATGGTGAAACAGAGGAAATAGGTGCAACTGTTACAAGCCAACAAGTTTCAATTCCCATTGATGAACCATTTGTGAATTTAAACACATATGAAGAAATGGTGATGAATGCATCGGATAATGAATTCAATCAGAATACATTTATGGAAGAACCAAATCCAGATGCACAGTAATTTTTGATATGTTGCGTGCTGCAAATCAAGAATTGTATCCTGGTTGTGAGAGTCATTCCCAATTGTCTATGGCTGCTCGGTTGTTGAATATTAAGGCAGAACATCGATTATCAGAAAAGGCGTTCAATGCAAAAAAGTTTTGCAAATGATAATGTTGTAGCAGACAGTTTTTAACGAAGAAGTTGTTGCATGGCTTGGGCTTCCAGTTAATAAGATCGATTGTTGCTTGAACAATTGTATGATATATTGGGGTGAAGACTCAGAGCTGAGATTGTAAGATTTGTGGGCAATCGAGGTACACCAACGATGAAGGGGGAGCTAGTACAAGTAGGAGGAAAAGTGTGCCTTACAAGAGGATGCATTACTTTCCTCTTACTCCATGCCTGCAGAGATTATACAGATCTGAGGCTAAGCTGCTGATATGAGATGGCATGCCGAACATGAATCTAAAGAAGATGAAATGCGGCATCCATCAGATTCAAAAGCTTGGAAGCATTTCAATGAAATCATCCTGATTTCGCCGAAGATATAAGGAATGTGAGATTAGGTCTTTGTACCGATGGCTTCCAACCATTTGGTCAAGTAGGCCAACAGTATTTATGTTGGCCTGATACTGACTATATATAACCTTCCTCCATGAAAGTGCATAAAGATACTGTAAAGTTTTTGACAGTTTTGGTTCAAGGAAACAAATCCCTCGAAAAATCCCTCGGAAATAATTTTTGCGAGGGATTTTCCAGGGATTTGTTTCATCAAAAAGTTTTATTAATTTTCCAGAGATTTTGCAGGAAATTTTTTGAGGGATTTTCTGAGGGATTTTCGAGGGATTTTGTTTATTAATTTTTTTTACAAATAAGCCATTTATTATGCAAAATTAATTTTTGAGGGATTTTTTGAGGAATTTTTTTATAAACCCAATTAAATTGTTTCATGAACCATCAACTGAGTTTAGTAGGTTGTGGCAAATAACAAAGGTTGTATAGTATTTAAGATTAGAGGATAACAACTCAAAATTCTATGTTAAAGATGGTGGCGATTAAAGATATGATGGCAATTACAAAGGTTAAGGTTTTATGTAATATAGGATAAAAGGTTTGAGCTCATTACATAAATTAGGTAAAGGACAACCGGCTATATAATAAGAAAAAATATATGTAGTTAAAGAGTGACCAAATAGGCAATCAATCGTTTGGGTTAGATCAACCTCATTTAAGCCTGACGACCCAACTTGACCTATTATTAAGTCAAGATTGCTAGACCTAAATTTGACTAACAACCACCAACTAACCTTTGTAATGCTAAATAAATTTAGTTTTGGGGTTTTATTAAATGGGTAGTATTTTTTTTATATATAGCTTTTGGATCATTTGTTATATAACTCATCTCCCTTTGGATCAATGGTCTAGTTGCTCATTCATTACATGGTTTTCTTTTATATATACATACATACATATATATTATATATATACACACACATACATACACATATACAGTGTGTGTGTATATATATACATAGTGTTGATGGTTATCTCCAAAATTTAAATTTCACCAATCAATGTCATCAAGCCTTCTTAGTCTTCACTAATTCATGTAAAATCACACTTAACAAGAAGCATAGGAAGAACTTATTCTTTTGTAGTTACTTTACTAATATTCAGCATGTACAAGCACATGATTCATCTTAGGTTAGATAAATTAATAGTTATGAACTCATCAATCAGTAAAATAATGTACATGATCTTATTTGATTTAGATTTTTTCTCATTTATGTAAAATGGTAAATGAAATACTGTTTTTTTTTAATGATCCAACTAAAACACATAAAAAATAGTGACTTTATATATTAATAAATTATTTAAATAATTTATGAAGGGATTTAAATGGTTAATAAAATCTTGATAGTTCTTCCAATTAATATTTCCTTAAAAAAATCTCCCATTAAATACTTTTTCAAATCATAATATATATATTTTATATAAATTTTTGAACGCTAAATCAAATTCTAATGGTTAAAGATCTTAGGACAAATCCAAATTTCAAAGCTTCTTCCGCTTGCTTACCCGTTTCTTCCCTCTCATACTTGGACCTAGGGTTGCAAATGTGTAGGGCGAGATTAGGTTATGCTTGATCCCAACCTGACCTGGTTCCTTGGTCAGGCTTGATATTGAACCCAACCCAATATAATAAAAATTGGGTCAAATCCATGATCAAATTTCTTGACCCAATGGGCCATTCAGGTCAGGTCAGGTCCATGTATAACCCAGTCCCAATCCATACTTGATCTTATCTGATTTAGATTTTTTTCTCATTTATGTAGAATGATAAATGAGATACTGCTCTTTTTCAACGATTTAACTAAAACAGCATAAAAAATAATGACTTTATATATTAATAATTATTTAAATAGTTTATGAAAAGATTTAAATGGTTAATAATTTTTTAATTAATATTTTTTAAAAAATATTTTTATTAAATATTTTTTAAATAATATACATATATAAATATAAATTTTTGAATCATTAAAACCAGGTGCCAAAATTTTCACCATCGCTCGTAAATTTCTTCCTTCCCTCTCTTAAGCGCCAAAATTTTTGTCGTCGCTCGTAAATTTCTTCCTTCCCTCTTAAGTGCCAAAATTTTCGGCGTCCTTCACTTCCCCCCTGGTTTTCTTCCCAACATCTCTCGCTCTCTCTCTCTCTCTCTCTCTCCTCCAACCCCTCGCCCATTCTCTCCTCTCCTCTTCTCTTCTCCCATCCGAGAATCAAGAAGAGAGAGAGAGAGAGGGGGGGGGGAGGGAAGAAGAGATGAAGGAGGCGGTGGCAGAGGAGGGCCAAGATTGATCGGAGCTGACGCCGTGTGCTGCGCGTGGCTGGATGCCGCCACGACCCCTCTTTTCCTCTCTCTTTCCTCCCCTACCCTCCCCTTTCCCAATCTCTCTCTTCCTTCCCAGTCCGTTCCCCAAACCCTAGCAATCTCTTCTAGCGATCTCTCATTTCTTTGTTGTCTTCGATGTATTTGAGCATGAATTTTGGGGGATGGGCGGTCTGGGCCGGGGCGAGACACGGTGGTTGGGGGGGCTTTGGCTCGAGGCGCAGGGTGTCCCCAGGGCTGTTTTTTTTGGTTTGGGGGGGGGGGGGGGCTGGCATGGTTGGTTGGTTGGTTGGTTTATTTGTTTTTGTACATGGATTGATCCCGAAGCTGTTTTTGTATAGATCAGGGAGAAGAAGATCCACTATAAAATAATAAATATCCAAATCTCAAAGTCCCTTGCCTGGACTTGAGAAACAATCACAGAGAATAATAGGGATATAAGAATTATATCACCAAAAAATATGGTCTCCTGCGTTACCTCCTTATTTTTTTCTTCTTCTTCTCTTGTTTTTCTTCTGCAGCACCTTCACGTGATTCCTGGAGTAGAAGTCCTCCCACGTAATAGCAGCAGCCCTTCCTTCTCTTTACCTGGCAATCCATGCTCCAAAAAAAAAGAAATACCCACTACCTAATCCACTCTTTTTTTCAGATTTTTTTTTACCAGACGGCTGCTCCCTGAAAAAGAGAAAACCAAAGAAAGAAGGCAGTTGCTCTCTCACGCTCACCCTCATGCTGCCACGCCTCAAGATAGTAAGAGAGAGTGAGGCACTCCCTATTCAGCCCTAATGGGCTGAATAAATTGGGCTATGGGCCCAACAACCTCCCCCTTCAGCCCATAAGAGAGGCTGTCTCATGCTTCCTTAGTGTGAAATCATGCCGACCAACTGTCAGCATATCTCTTTCCTCTCTTTTGACAAGGTCTTTGTCAACATGTCTGCCCTATTTTCATCTATGTGAATTTGCTGAAGCTGCAACTGCTTCTCTTCAAATACATTTCGAATCCAGTGGTATCTGACATCTATATGCTTTGACTTGGAATGAAAAGTTGGGTTCTTGCACAAGTGGATGGGCTCTGACTGTCACAATGTACCACATAATTTTTCTGTTTCAGCCCCAATTCATGTAAGAATTTTTTCATCCACAGCATCTCCTTACAGACCTCGGTAGTAGCAATATATTCTGCATATAGTGGAGAGAGCTACACACCTTTGCAGTCTAGATTGCCATGACACAGCTCCCTGCAAAAGTAAGTATGAAACCTGATGTGGACTTTTGTATCAATATCTCTCACCATATCTGCATCTGTGTAACTAATCAGCACATGTGAACACCCCCAAAGCTTAAACAAACTTTGGAGCTTCCTTTGAAATATCTGAAGATCCACTTCACTGCTGCCCAATGCTCTTTCCCTGGATTTGCAAGAAATTTGCTAGCAACACCCACTGCATATGCGATGTCTGGCCTCGTACATACCATCACATACATCAAACTTTCGACTGCTGAAGTGTAAGAACCTTCTTCATTTTTCCTTCTCCTCATCATTTGAAGGACTTTACTCTGAGCACAACCTGAAGTGACCTGCAAGAGAAGAAACAACTGGTTTGCATTGCTCATACTAAACCTATCCAATACCTTCTCAATGTACTTTTTCTGTGACAACCATATTTTCTTGGTTCTTCTATCACGAGAAATCTGCATGCCCAGTATTTGCTTTGCTGGTCCCATATCCTTCATTGCAATTGAATTGCTCAGCTCCTTCTTCAACCTATCAATCATAGACATATCTTTTCCAAAAATAAGCATGTCATCAATATAAAGTAGGAGTTTGACAAAATTCTCACTAAACCATTTGATATACACACAATGATCTGAAGCCATTCTTTTGTATCTATTTTCAGCCATAAATGAATCAAATTTCTTTTACCACTGCCTTGGAGCTTGCTTCAGCCCATACAGCTTTTTTTCAATCTACAGACAAGATTTTCTTTACCTTTGACTTTGAAGCCTTCTGGTTGCTCCATATAGATTTCCTCCTCCAAATCATCATGAAGAAAAGCTGTCTTCACATCTAATTGCTCAACCTTCAAGTCTAGACTTGCAGCAATACTAGAGCAACACGAATTGAAGACATTTTAACAACAGGAGAAAAGTCTTTTCAAAGTCAATACCTTTCTTTTGACCAAAGCCTTTCACAACCAATCTGGCCTTGTACTTTGGTTGAGAACACTGCTGTTGAGTCTTTAACCTGAAAACCCACTTGTTCTTTAAAGCCTTTCTTTCTTTTGGTAGTTCCATTAAATCATATGTGTGGTTCTTTTGTAAGGCATCCATTTCTTCCTGCATACCTACTAACCACTCCTTTTTCTGCTCACTTTCAACTGCCTCCTGGTAACATTCAGGTTCACCTGCATCAGTAAGCGTTATATATTTATGTAGAATACCTTTTGGAAGGTTGACGTTGTCTGGTAGATCTTCTCAGCCGAGGCTCTGTAGAAGGTTGCTCCTGATCTCCTTCCTGTTCAACATGTCCTGCACTATTTTCTTGCACATCTCTCCCATCACCCTGACATACTGAGGAGTAACTGGTCACCGTCTTCAATCCTCCTGCAGAAGACTTGATTGGCACCTCCTTCTTGAAGTCTTGAAGGGTTTGATCTTTAAAAATTATCACATCTCTGCTTCTAAATACCTTCTGCCTTTCTGGATCCCAAAGTCTATAACCAAACTCATCATGTGAGTAACCAAGCAAAGCACATTCTTTTGTCTTACCTTCAGCTTGGACCTCTCAATATCTGGAACATGTGCAAATGCACGACAACCAAACACTCTCAAGTGCTTATAAGAGACATCTTTTCCTGACCATACACGCTCTGCAACATCACCATCTAGAGCTGTACATGGTGACAAGTTTATTACATCAACCGCTGTCTTCAATGCCTCATCCCAAAATCTTTTAGGTAACTTGGACTGTGAAAGCATACATCTGATCTTTTCCATGATGGTGCGGTTCATTCTCTCTGCAATTGCATTATGCTGAGGAGTACCAGGAACTGTCATCTCATGTTGAATGCCATGTGATCTGCAATAATTATCAAATAACCCTGTGTACTCACCACCATTATCTGACCTTATACATTTCAGTTTCTTTCCTGTCTCTCTTTCAACTCTGGCATGAAACTCTTTGAAGACATTAATAACCTGATCTTTGGTCTTCAAACCATAGACCCAAACTTTTCTAAAAAAATCATTATAAAAGTGACAAAATAAAGTACACCACTAATACCTGGAACATTAACAGATCTACTAGGAGTTTTTGTTCTCAGAGGACCACAAACATATGTATAGATACGATCCAAGACATGCATTTTTCTAGATAAAGCAGGACTAGCAAAAGAAACTCTATGTTGCTTGCCAACCAAACAATTAACACATGGGTTCACACTTAGGAAGCATGCAAGAGATATGCCGATAGTTGGTCGGTATATTTTCACACTAAGGAAGCATGAGACAGCCTTCCTTATGGGCTGAAGGGGGAGGTTGTTGGGCCCATAGCCCAATTTAAAGGGTTGAATAGGGAGCGCCTCACTCTCTCTTACTATCTTGAGGCACATCAGCGTGAGGGTGAGCATGAGAGAGCAGCTGCCTTCTTTCTTTGGTTTTCTCTTTTTCAGGGAGCAGCCGTCGAGTAAAAAAAATCTAGGAAAAAGAGGTGGAGCAGGTAGCGGGTATTTCTCTTTTTTCTAGGAGCATGGATTTCTAGGGAAAGAGAAGGAAGAGCTGCTGCTTGGTGCTTGACTACGTGGGAGGACTTCCACTCCAGAAATCATATGAAGGTACTGCAGAAGAAAAACAAGAGAAGAAGAAGAAGAAGAGAAGAAAAGAAAATAAGGAGGTAACGTAGGAGACCATATTTTTTGGTGATGTAATCCTTATATCCCTATTATTCTCTTGTGATTGTTTCTTAAGTCCAGGCAAGGGACTTTGAGATTTGGATATTTATTATTTTATAGTAGATCTTCTTCTGGCTTGCCTGTGATTTTTTTTTTATCTTGAGGATTTTTTATGTAAATCTTGGTGTTTCTATGATTATGTGGTTTGTGCATTTTATTTATTATTCTGCTACGTATTATGATCTGCTAGTATTTGCTCATATACGGATTCTTTCCATCAACTGGTATCAGAGCCTGTAAATTTTTGTGTGCGAGCATGAGGTCGTAATGTTTCCTGCATGATTAGTCTGAATGAAAATAATTGGATGATATGAAAACCGAGGATGGAGGACCTCTTGTATTGCAAGGGATCTCTATGAACCTTTGGAAAGGGTCAAAGCAAAGCCCATGACAATGACAGATGATGCTTGGATCATGTTAGATCGCAGCGGTTTTATTCGACAGTGGTTGGATGATAGTGTCTTTCACCATGTTTCCACTAAGACTTCTGTAAACTCTCTTTGAAAAAAGTTAGAAAGTCTCTCTATGAGAGAAAAATAGCTGGCAAGGCTTTCTTGATAGAAAACTAGTGAATCTAAATATAAAGAGGGTGCTTCTATTGCTGAGCATTGATGAAATGCAGAGTATTCATAATAGTTATCCTTTATGAAAATATCTTTTGATGATGAGTTGCAGGCATTGTAACTTCTCAGTTCAATTACCAGAAAGTTGAAAGACACTGGTGGTTTCCCTCAGTAATTCTGCACCGACGGTGTTGTCACCATGAGTCAAGTAACTGGTAGTTTGTTGAATGAGGAGTTGAAGAGGAAGAATTCAGCAACTTCTCAAATTGATTCACAGGCACTTGTCCTAGAGAATAGAGGATGGTCAAAGTCTGAAAATAGAGACAATTCATACAATGGTAGAAGCAAATCAAGGTTAAGAAAAGATATTATTTGCTACAACTGTGGTGAGAAAGGGCACTACAAGAATCGTGTAAGAAGCCTAAGAAAAGTAAGAAAAAAAAAAAGAAGTGGAAGATACAGAGTCAAAGGAGAATATCACAGCTATAGTGCAAAGTGATAATATATTCGATTTTGTCTACTTCTGATGGTATTTCTTATGTGAGCATCAGAATCATGAGTGGATGATTGACACAGGTGCTTCTTATCATGCTACACACGGAGGAAGTTTTTTTCTACCTATAGACTGCAAATTTTGGTATTGTTAAGATAAAAAATCAAGACACAGCAGACATCATTGGCATGGGTGACATCTACATGAAGACCAATCTTGGTTGTAAGTTGGTGCTCAAGGATGTAAGGCATGTGGCTGACTTGAGGCTAAATTTAATTTCAGTTGGAAGACTTGATGATGAAGACTTTAATAGCGATTTCATAAAGGGCAATGGGAAGCTCAGTAAAGGTTCACTTGTATAGTCAGTGGGAAGAAATGTCACACTTTGTACAGGTTGCATGCTGGCATTGAACAGTTGAATGCTCAGAGAAAGACTTCAGCATGGAGTTGTGGCATAAACTGGGACACATGAGTGAGAAGGGGCTACAGTTCTTTCCAAGGAAGAAGTTCTATCAGACTTCAAAGGGATACATCTGAACCTATGTATTGATTGTTTGGTTATGCATTTTATTTATTATTCCGCTGCGTATTACAGTCTGCTAGTATTTGCTCATATATGGATTCTTTCCCATCACCATGCTCTCTCATTCATCCCATCCTTGTACCATGATCTGACTGAATGGATATTTGCAGTTTCCTATTCAGTGAGAATGTTGAGCAAAAACCATGATATTCGAACAAATATAAGAGCAAACTAACGATTGAGTAATTGAAATCTAGATAATGTTTTTTTTTGTGTTTTTGGCAGATCTTGCTCCCTGGAATTGCTTGATGTTGCAGTGGTCAATTGACTGAATTTTGTCATTCCTATTTACATTCTTGTTAAAGGACATCACTCGATCACATGATTTATTTTTGTTTCATTTTATCCTATCACGCTAGGGTACCACAGTGTATGAGGTTTTTAAGCCGACCAAGTTTTCTGACCAGAATCCCTGCAACCCTTGAACACCATGTAAAAGTCTCGCTTTTGAATACAACTCAACTCATA